>JAVSCE010005965.1:0-71644 GCA_032199065.1 Smutsia gigantea | reverse complement strand
TCCGGATAGGTATCTTTGATTTCTTGTCCTCAGGTGGAAAGTGTTTTCTCTGAGCTATGATACTTTGTTTCACTTTAGAGCATGACACTCATTTGCTGTAGCCTCCTGTCTCCCTTTAATGATTAGGGAAAGCCCTTATTTACAATATGAATAACTCCACAGAATCTCACCACATCTCAGGCAGACTGAACCAGGCTTCAGCAGCTGCAGTGGTTTTGTTCACACCATGGTATCAGTCAGTCCTAGCAGGAAACAAATGGTACTTTACAAAGATGTGGGTAAGGTGTGGGAAGCCAAGGAAAAGTGTGGAACCTTGGGGCCACAAACTCCTAGAGCTGTAGAAGCAAGGGGAAAGGAACAGTTACCAAAACTCATCACAGAGAGGGCAGCCTGACAGGAGCCTGTGATCTTCAGTCATGGGATGCAGTCCGCCTAAGTAATAACCCAAGGAAGAAGCTGGGAGATTTGTATCTCACTGGCCTCCCTTCTCCAGTCTACTGCTGGTACAACCCAATGGCCAGATCCATCCAAGAGCCGGAGAGCAAAAGACCTGTTTGATGAGTCTATATCAGTCAGTCACACAGAGAAGAGGAAAAGCCCATCTAGGAGAAAAAGAGGAACTGTCCAACACAGACATCATGTGGATTGTTCAGATTTACACAGATCTGAACAAAGCTGGGTTTTTTTCTTATCTACTACCTACACTAACAGATTCTTGGATGAAATCTTGATAACCTCCACATCATCTCTCTTCTCAGCAATTCTGAGAAAATGTCTTTACCTGCCTAGATTGTAACCATTAGGATACCTGTGGCCACAAGGAACAGAATATCTGATAACAAGTAGCTTAAGCACTGAGGGCGTTTATTACATCTTTAACATGAGTTCAGATATAAGTAGTTTCAGGGTTAGTTCAACAACACAATCATGTCATTAAGGACCCAAGCTCTTTTTGTGCCTTACTTATAATCATATTTTTGTTGAATTTTATCTCCAGGCTTGTAACCTATTGATTATAATATGGCTGCCACAGCTCCAGACATCACATCCTCAGAGGTCACTGTACCAGTAGGAAGGGAGAAGAAGGCAGTGCAGCTCCCATTTTTATGAAGGAGAAAAATCTTTCCCAGACTAATCCTCCCCCATAGAATCTCCCTTATTAGTCAGAAAATGGTCACATGGCCACTGAAGACCAGTCACTGACAAACAAAAAAGGGATTGCCACAGTTCATGAAATTGTCATGAGTTATCCCCAAATAAAATAGGGATTCTGTCTGAAAGGAGAAAGGGCGAATAGTTAAGCAGGCACCCAACAGTGTCTGCCCTCTCAACCAAGAATAAGTAATGTCAACTCTTGGACAGAAAACTGAAAACCCCAGCTTTTCTACTTACTAGCTCTGTGATTTGAGTAAACTATTTCACCTTACCTAACCTCTCTTTCCTCATCCACAAAATAGGTATGATAACAGTGCTCACCCAACTGAGTTGCTGTGAGAACTGAATGGAACTATCTGAGTCAAGCAAGCACTTAACATACATGGTCTGGCACATAAGCAAAACATTCAATAAATTATTTTAGCTTATGCCAAATAGTAACATTTGTGACAAGGCTAAAAGCATTGCTAACCACCTTTATAATTCTGTATTAAATTTTCCCATCTTAGTAAGCTTAGGTTCCATTTTTAAAATGGTCTAGAAATAAACTGCCCACCTCAATGAATTAATTCTGATAGGATACATAATTAAAGGAGCCCCATTACAAGTTTCTATCTCCAAATAGCCCACCCAGCCAAATAATTAGATTATATCCACATTCATCATTGCTTCCCAAACCTAACAGTTGGCTTAGTAGTTGTTATGTCCATTGGGAAACAGTAATAGGCCAAACAATATGGAACCTGGTTTAACAAAAATTGATGAATTTGATGTTGAATATGATGATCTCCAAACTTTCTTCTAGCTATCTCTATCCATCTAATCTATAGAGATAAACATAGATATGTTTTAATATACATACCTCATGCACCAGGTCGCACTGGCTGTAGTGCCTCCAAGTAACATAAGTATCACAACAACGTCCAAAGACTGAAAGGAGGGAAGTGGGTGTCTCCTTTCCTCACTTCCTTCCCAAAGGCCCCCAGCATGACTTCCCATCCAGCTCATTTGCTGCAATTGCCCAAATGCCCTTTCCTAAACTGAAGAAGCAAAGGGTAATGAAATATCCTTATCCAGTTTTACCCTCTGATGCTCAGAATGGGATGCAGCATCTTGTAAATTGCATGGCTGCACAATATTTGAACAAACCTGGGGAGAGGGGGTTTAGCAAATATGAAAAAGGGAGATTGAATTTTAGGTAAGCAATCCACAATGTCCTCTACAAGTACACTGCACTGATTTGCTTCTAACATATATATATACATTTTTTTTGACAAGGTGGGGAGTTTGTTTTGTAATATTGTGCTGAGTTGTAACTTCAGAATGATAAGTATTAATTCCCAATTTTTCTGAAATGACCCATACTTAATTACTCCTTCACACAATGGTGGTACAGTTTGGGCACCGACAGCTGCGGGGGTATCACTTTTATCGGCATCTATGTGCATAGAGCCCGTGGACTTGTGTATGGCTGTATGCCAATGCAAGTATAGGGAGAAATGTCTGATTTCATTTATTTTTATATTTTTGATAGTTTCTTTCTCAGAAACCTGAATCTCTAGTAGCAGTAAATTAAATCATCATTATCAAGATGATGTCATTCTCCAAGTATTAGGTGGCAGAGGGTGAAGGAGAAGGGGAATGGACAGATAAGCAAATATTTACCCTCCATACAGAATATAAGAACATTATCTTGTTTTTATTCCCACAAAATATAATAAAGTCATCTTGAATTTTAAATCGTTCACTGGCTTAGAAAATATTCACATTTACCTGTACTGTGGAAATGATGTATGTAGTGTAGTCTAACATTAATAGCCTAACTGAATTCGGTATTAATGTTCTATTATATCTTTATGTTTTATTTGCATTTTTATTTGCATAAGCCTAAGGGCTGATTTGTTCTAATGGTAAAATATGCTCAATTACAAAAGCAATAACATGGAAGATTTTACTTCAGCTAAACAAAGTTATTGTCTAAAATCTGTATTACTTGCTATGTTTCATGCATAAACGTGCCTTTTTGCCCATAGGTGCACTTACCTGCAAATGACCAAATGAATCCAGCCCAAATTCATAGAACAATAGAAACATTCACAACCAAGTGCAGTGCCAGCATGCTTTAAAAGGCAGGTTAGGTAAGCAGTAAGACATCACATTTGTCTAATAAAGCAGGGCAAAGAGAATATTGAATGAAATAGAAAATACCATCATCTTTCAGCTTAAATGCAACCTTCTACTTAAGGCCAGCCTTGATTTCCTACAGCTGGATGTCATCTCTTCCCTCTCCAGAACCGATAGCACATTGTCTATTTCCATGTGTTTTATTTTCTAGTAAACCTCAAGACCCTTGAGGGCAGGGTCCCTTTCTGATTCATTTATGTATCCTACATCAGGCTGGGCACTTTGCCTTTGTTATGGTTAGCACACATTCGTTCGATCATTCATTTAAAAAACAGAGAGTACCTGTATGGAGCAGACATCGTTTTAGGTGTTGGTTTATAGCAATGAACAGGCTTAAAAGGTTCCTCCCTTTGTGGGAAGAAGACAGTACAGGGGAGGAAAAAGTTTTCCTTGACCCTCTTAGGATCCCTGGTTGGGTCTGAAAATGAAACTGATGAAGACGGATCAACAGGAGAAAAGCACACAAATTTATTTAATGTTAAGTTTTATGTGACACAGGAGACTTCATAAGGAACTGAAGACCCAAAGAAGGGGTTAAAACCTGAGTGTTGTTATGTTATTGATGAAGAGCTGAGAGTCATGGAGAGCTATTGATAGGGCAAAGAGTATAAGCTAAGTGTAGTAAAACAGGGAATCAGAGCAAGGCCTGTTCTCTTGGATTCTTCCCACTATCCCTCTGTCTTAGCTATAAGGATGATTTCCTCCAGGTATAGGGACAGCACCCCTCATATGAGGGTCTTAAGACCTGCTTCAGGGAAGAAGGGCAAGGGAAATCGTCAGAGACACCTTCTTACTTCTGCCATTTTCTCAAACTCTATCAGCTTAAAATATTCAATATACCAAGTTGCCATATATTGGGGTATCATATCCTGAACCCCATGAACAGTAAACTGGAAACAAGTAAATGGATTAAAATAATTTCTAGTAGAAATAGTAGTGTAATTAAAATAGAAGATGAAGCAGAATGAAGTCATAGGTAGTTAGGAGGAGACACAGGCTACACTGCAGAGGCCACAGAGAAGGCTGGCTGAGAAGGTGAGGTTTGGCTGAGACCTGAATGACAGGGAAGAGGAAGCCAAGTGAAGGCCCAAGACCTGACAGTCCAGGCCAGACTTTAGGTAGACCCGCGTCTGAATTTAAGAAGCAGGGAGTGCTAATGTGGTTGGAGTGTGGTCAGGTAGGCCAGTGAGATAGGAAATGAAGCCAGATCACATACAGCCTTGCAGACTAGGGAAAGGAATTTGAATTTTATTTGGAGCACAGTGAGAAGTTTTAAGGAAAGAAGCAGCAGAATCCAATTTACATTTTAGACTGATGGTTCTGATTGCCTCTAGAGAAGGATGAGTGTGACCAGCAGAAGCAGAGAAGCCAGAAAGAAACTTCATACTGGAGCCCAGTGAGAAAGGAAGGTGGCATGTGGTAGGGCAGAAACAATGAACAGGAAAATTTGTCAAATGCACTGTGGAAATCAGAAATTATAGTTTTAATTTTCCTAGACTGATCATAGTTAAAGAAATATGTTACAATTGTATTTAATAAGAAGCTTTGTGGAATATAATTGCTTTATTGAAATGTCCCTGCACAGTGAGATAAGGAGGAAGGTAGAAAAAAAAGTGGGGAAATTCTTAATTAAGTTTAAATTTACCCAGGTTCTTTCTTTTATTATGTTTATTGAGAAGAGCATCCACAGATAGAATGTTAATTCCAAGTGTTTTCTTGACTCTCTTAAGAAAGTAACATTCACTCAAAACATATGATGATTTTAAAGTTTGTGAAACAATATATACTGTTTTTTAATCTCCAGAATGCGTTGGCTTAAGAAGTGGAATTTGTTTCTTGACTTATAAAGGAACTCACAAACTTTGTTTTAAAAGACCTCTACTACCACATAAAATCTTTTTCTTTGACTAGTTAAAAACATCAGGCCTTGGAATCTTATTTTCTTATTGCTTACTGGAAGCAAATAAACAGTTGCCTTTAGCAGATTCCAATATAAAGCACGGTATGAAGCTTCCTTTCTTCAACAGAAGGAAAATCCTCATTTAGTTGGCTACGCTTAGGTAACGTGTTTCCAAACACACACTCCCAAATTTCACAGTAAAAATTATTGGAAACACACCACATGAGCTTAAAATAAACCACACCTCATTCAAAGAACAGGGACTGTGGCCTTTCTTATACTTAATGAGAGTACCCAAATAAAGTTTGTATTTTCCATTCAAACATGGGAGTGACTGTGTTGGCGAGGGAGGGAAGAAGCTGAATTTCGGTCCAGAATTAGGGCAACATTCTAGATAATACAGATTCTGAAGAGGTGCTCTGTGCTTGGAACCTGAAGTTAATGTTAGCACATTTAAATATATAACGGTCTGCTAAGAGAGTAGATCTTAAAAGTTCTTATCGCAAGAAAAAAGTTTTGTAACTGTGTGGTGATGGATGTTAAATAGATTTATTGTGGTGACTATTTCACAACATACACATATATGGAATCATTATGTTGTATGTCAATTACATCTCAAATATTTAACTAATAATTGTTCATTCACAGTTTGATAGGCACAAATAGGCCACAACTGTTTATATCAACAGCAAACCTTCAGAACTATTAATATGAACATGGTTAGTTTTCAAGATTACCTTTTCTGCCTTGGTGCGTTTGAGAATGTGAGGAGACTGCAAATATCAGGTTGACAGCTGCTATGGACAGAAATGTGTCACCCCAAAATTCATATATTGAAGCCCTAACCCCCAGTAGGACTGCATTTGGAGACAGGACCAATACGAGGTTAAATGACGTTACAGGCGTGGGGCCCTGATTCAGTAGGATTTGGTGGCTTCTTGAGAAGAGAGATTTCTCCTCTACCTCTCCACAGCAAGGACTCAGTCTGCAAGCCAGGCAGAGAAAAGAGAGCTCTCACCAGAAATCAACCAGGCTGGTACTCTGATCTCAGACTTCCAGCCTCTTGAACTATGAGAAAAGTAATTTCTGTTGTTTAAGCCAACTCAGTCTATGGCATTTTGTTATGGCAGCAGAGCTGCTATGACATATGCAGTTGGAGTGGTCCTTCAAAAAGAAAATAAGCAACACCGGGTCACTCCTTGCTCAATACTGCATTGTATCCCCATTTCACTCATTGTTCCTGCAGGGACCAACAGGCCCACCATCATCCATTTACTTCTACGGTATCTTTCTTACTGCCCCCCAACCCACTTGACTCCACTCCAGCTACACTGTCCTTCGTGCAATACTTTCAGCAGGCCAGGCAGGCCGCTGCCTCAGCTCTCCCTCTGCCTAGAATGTTATTCCCCCTGATAACTGCATGGCTCATTCCCTTACTTCCATTCAACGGGAGATCAAATGTCATTTCTCAATGAACTTTGACCTTCCTATTTAAAATGCAGCATCACCTCAATTCCTAAACCTCCTTATCCTGCTCTTTCCTTTCCTTTGTACATAGCACTTCTCACTTCTTGATATATCAGATAATTTACTGATTATGTCTATTATTTTTTGTCATCTCTACCCTAGAGTTCCAGGAAGACAGGGATCTTTGTTTTGCTCACTGATTTATCCCCAGTGCCTAGAACAGTGCCTAGTTTATGGTAGGATTTTAATAACTACTTGCTTGTGCAAGTGCTTTCCCTTCAAGTTTCTTTCAGACATACTAAGTTTACTAGGTAATTTAATCTTCATAATCATAGGCATAAAATAATTCAATCTTTGTAATAATCCTATGAGGTAGCTGTCATCATATTCCTATTTACTAGTGGGTCAGAAAGAGTACTCTAGTCACCACAGGCTTCTCAACACTAAGTGTGAGTCAAAACTTAGCTCAGATATTTTTACTCTACTTCTAGCCTCCTTTCTTGTGCCAGCATGGTCATTTTAAGACATTTTCACAGTGGAACAAAATGTCAACATACTCAGATTAAGAAATAGTGGCTTCCATTACAACTGCATCAGATTGAAAAAGCCTGGTCCTATTAAGTGTTAGCAAAAAACATAGACCTGTGGAAATGTTCATATACTGAGAATGTAAATTGGTTCAACCATTTTGGTGAATTGGCAGTTTCTATTAAAGTTAGCAAATGTAAGCCCTAGGATCCATCAATTCTACTCCTGGGTGTATACCCAATAGGAATGAGTATTTCCGTCCTCCCAAAGCACTGTACAAGAATTATACATAATAGCCTGAAACTAGAAACAACCCAAATGTCTATTAAGATAGAATGGCTACATAAATCCTGGTATATTCTAAGAATTCTACACAGCAATGTAGGAAAAAAACTAATCTATACACACCAAAATGAATGAGTGTCACAGGCATAATTTTAAACAAAAGAAGCCAGACACAAAAGTACATACTATAGAATTCTATTGATAAATGTCAGGAATGCACAAAACTAATATATGGTGATTAAGGTCAGAAAAATGATTACCTTTGAGGGTGTTTGACTGAAGAGGTTACAAAGGACATTCTGAGATCCTGGAAATGTTCTGTAGCTGGGTAGTACTTTAAAGGGTATAAACATATTAGAAATCAATCTACCTGTACCCTTAAGATACATGCTTTACCATATAACTTAAGTGTTATAAAGTTTTGTAAAATTTAAAATAATTTAAATAAAATTTAATAATTGATAATATATATTATAAATATAGTAATTTAAATATCTAAAAATAACTTAAAACAAATACATATTTTAAACGAGTAGTTTCTATCAGTGAGGAAAAGATGGATTATTCAATAAATGGTTACAAAACAAATGGCTGGCCATTTGAAAAAAAAAATACATGTTGGTTCCTACCATATTCCTTACTTGAAAATAAATTTCAGATGATCAATTTCAGATATTTACATATAAAAAAATCCAAAAAGTACTAGAATAAATGGTAGGAAAATTGTTTTATAATATTGGAGAAAGGAAGGTCTTTCTTGTCAAGACACAGAACACAGGATAATCTTAAAGAAAGCTTATTAAATTTGACTACCAAAAAATGTTAAATGTGTGCTTGACAAAATAATTACCATAAATAAAGTTTTAAAACAAATGATAGTCTATAACATTTGTGGACAAAGGCAAATTTCCTTCTCAAACTAATACAATGTTATATTTCAATTACATCTCAAACTGGAAAAAAATAAGTTTTTTTTTAAGTTAGGTTTTTGCTTAGCCCATTTGGTGTATCTTTCTGTTAAAACTAAACTGATATAATAATGGTATAAAACTGAACTGATATAATAATGGTAACGTGAAATTAACCTGAGCAAAAGAGAAAATTGGATAAATACATATATATCTGATTTTTTTTTTAGAGCAAGATCTAAGAAACAAATGAAAACTCAGAATCCATTGGCCATGTCAGCTTGTCCTATATGTTTGCCTCAATTTACTGTCTAGAAAATAGAGTAAAACATAAGACACTAGGCTCTGAGTATTCTAAAAAATTTAACTAATTCCTTGGGATATGCAGTCAGAGATTTAACCCAGTCCCTTAATCACTACAGCAATGATGTATTATACTGAGAACAACTGTTCTGAGCAGTGACCAAGAGTCACAGGAAAGCCACAATTATCAGAGAGAAAGATTCATCGTCTTGTAGAAATCTAAGACTAGAGGAATTAAAATCATCTACTGCCTATTAATGCAGGGAAATGGACTTGTGCTATTTTCAACAATACAGATTGAAACATATGCCTTGGATCAATCCCTAAGTAACTGAGAAATTAAATATATGAAAACAATGGTTTTCCAATCTTTCTGCTGACTCAAGCTCTATGATACAAGGGAATTTTACCACAGTGAGTTTTCTCAGGTACTGGGGAACACAGAAGCTTAACAAACAATCCCGTTTGCTCCATCCTATAACTCATATGGAGAGACAAATATTCTATTTTCAAAGTAATCTTTGAGGAATGTCATACATTTTGATTCAAAGTATTAGGAAGAATGTGGAGTAGAAAATGGAAGAAATTTAGAGTTAGTATGTTTTCATTGGGCTCCAAGTCCTGTCCATCCATTAACTGTTCAAGTAAAAAAAAAAAAACAGCTGATTTTTAAAGATTTGGGAAAAATAAGAGGACAATATTCACTTATCATAGTAAGAATCTTTCCAGTTGTAGAAGAAAATCTATACAAAATAATTGACATACAGACTGGTTGTAGTTTAGAAACAGAGTTATAACTAAATTTGTAAAATAATATAACTGAAATTGTAACCTTTCATAGTTGGAGAAGTCGAGTGCTGTGAATGCAACATAGTTGAATAAGGGCAAGCTTATTCAAGGGACCAAAATTCCCAATTCTGGAAGAGAATGAAGCCTAGGACCGTTGTAGAACCTCATGCTCCCTATACTCAGCTAAACAGGAAGCATGCTCATTCCATCACCACCAGAGCAGAAACAATATTGCAGGAACACGGTGACCTGTGGAGACAGATTGTCCTACCTTTTTTTAGTTTTCAAATCACCCCTTACAGGCTGAAATGCATTCTCTTGATTTCTTTTCATGGATCTTGGCAAAATGCTTACGTAAGAGCTTGGCCTTTTCACAAAAATTAGGCTCTGTGCTGAGACAAGTTGCTAGCTGTATCAAGAGTCCTAAACTTTGAAATCCCAAAATATGTTATTTTTAAAGCCTTGAGTGTTCTTTCAGATTATAAGTCATGACATTTATACAGAAGCCAATCTAAACTGAAACTTGGGATATCCAGAGTGGCTGGAGCATAGTGGTCTATGGAGACAAGGTAGTAGAAAGAATTCTGGAAAGAATGTTGAAAGACCTTGAATGTCAAGGAGCCCAGACTACATTTGGTAAGCATGTGAAACCCTGATGGATTAGAAGACAGGGCAATAACATAATCAAAGTGGTGCTTTTAGGCCATAGAAGATCAGAGAAATTGAAGAAGGAATTAGTTTAAAACAATTTGCTTATACAGTGAAGAATGTCAATAATGTGTTACAAGTTATTAACAGTTCAGCAATTATTTGGTAGAATTATCAATCTGTGTTGTCTAATTTTGAGAATCCGTATGTGTTGCTTTGCATTAAAGGAGGCCTAAATGATGTAAATATTTATTTATAATGAAAAAATTCAAGCAAATGCAAGAAAATGCAAAGTGAACCCCACATGCCTGTCACCCAGCTTAAATAATTATCAAGATTTTGTCCTATTGGCTCCATCTCTCCCTTTTTTCTTTCTCTCTTTTCACTCTTTTACCAATATCTTGCCTTTGCTGGTCCTGTGTCTTTCTGACCTGACCCCCTGGGCCTTGATAGCTTCCTTACTTTCCAGTCCAGCAAGATGTACCCAGACTCTCCTTAATTTCCTGCCACAAGCCTGGTATCAGCCTATCTTTCAAGGTGTTCTGATTCTTTTCATCAGGTTAAAATTTGTTTTAAGGAATAAAGGTATAAGCTAACAGCCAATTTTATACAGAAGTAATACCTGGACAACGGTGGGTGCTATCATCCTGAGACTTACAGAGAAGATATTAAAAATACCTTTAAATAAATGAGAGTATATAAACATTCTAAAATGATTCTGCTTTTAAAACAAAACAGATTTGTCAGCATTAAAAACATGGCCCAGTAAGTGACCCTTCTCCTGAGCTGCCTTCCTCAATTTAGGAAATACTTAGCTTCGTTGTGGTCTTTTAAGTAAAAATTTCAAGCCAGCTCTTACTGGAGAGAATGTAGCATGTTTTACACTAGCACTGTTTCATTTCATAAATCTTAGCAAAATGCCAAGTACTATCTGACACTTTCTGCTTTAGGGGAGTTTTCATCCTCTGGTCTAACCTAAACACATAGAGTGCCAGCGCTCTGTTCCCACCATGGGAGCAAAGACTTTTTCAGCCTTTAAATCAGTGATTCTTAACTTTTCCTCCCCTCTCTGGAAGCAAGGAATTCTCAGCTGAGTGTGTGTGTGTGTGTGTGTGTGTGTGTGTGTGTGTGTGTGTGTGTGTGTAAATAACAGCTAAAGCATAAGGAGTGTTTGCCATGTGTACAAGCACTCTCTCAATCCTTATGTGCATTAACCCTCTTAATCCTGACAACAACCCTATGAGGTAGGTATGAATTAATTTTTTTACAGGTGTTTTTTGTTTTCACTTATTTTTATAGGTGAAGACATGGAAGAATAAAGGGAATAAGTAAGGAGCCCAAGACCACTCAGCTATGAGGTGATGGAAACAGAATTTGAATCCAGGCCATCTGGCAAAAAACACCCTCGGGTTTTTTCTCTCCCTAAACAAATGGAGAAATCCCCAATCTCGAACCACTGGTGGAGAGAAATTCCTCTGTTTAAGAATGAAATACTTTAAACTTCACTTTAAAAGCAAGAAAACAAGATGTCCACTATCACTATTACATTGTTCTGGCTAACCTATTAATAACATGTTCAGTTGGCAATTTTTTCCTTATAACGCAGGGAAGACCTAAAAGATGTGCTCTTTGAACTTTTGCTGTCATTAGAGGGGCACTTTCACATGGCATTATGCAAACTCCATGAGGGCAGGGACAATATCTCCACTTTTGTATCTCAGTCAGTCCTGGCACATAGGGCGTAAATAGCACATAAGTAAATAATTTTCAAATGAATTAAAGTTGATGAAGACTTCTGGAATTAAAAAATAATGCATATTGCCCATGACACCTATGTATAGATAACCATGTTTTGTCCAAATCTGGACACTTTTGAGAGTGGAAGCGGCTACCAATACTCAGTACACAAGGTTGACAAAGGCTTCTGATTTGAGCAGTTTTGCTGCATAAGCACACTAACCAAACCAACAGAGTCCCAAGGCTAGGTAATTTATGAACGTGTTAACGTACCATATTTTAGAAAAACAAAGGCCATGCTGTAGTATAAATTTGTCAGACCTGCAGCTCCTTCCTCTTTATCTGGTTTTATGACCCATTAGTGAAACTTTTCCTGCCTTCTTTTAAGTCCTTTATTTATGCTTGTGTTCATTTCTAAACAACGTAAGTAGCTGCAGGTATCTGCCTATCCAGTCAGTCTTTGTGCTTAGGTGAAGTTCTAAAAGAAATGATAAATACTATGCAATATTTTCACAGTCAAACTTCAGGAGCATGTTTTTTACATAATTCTCATTTTAAAGGTTAAACTTTAGGATCATCTACATACTTTAGGAATGTCAAAACCTTATAGGCAATTCAGAGAAATCTATTCTGGGGGGAGAAAAAAATGTTTAATCCTTCTGTCTTTGTGTCTGTGACCAAAAATCAGTCTTTATGACTTCTATGAATTCCTTTCATATTCTAGCATTTTGGTGACAGCAGTTGTGGTGAAGATCTGGTTGTTTACATCTCTTATAAATGATCGAGTTTCCTGTTTTGCCAGCTCAGCCTTTTAAGTCTCCTAGGAGCTGAAGCAAGGGTATCATATCATTTGCAGTGTTATTTGCAAACATAAAAGGAAATGACTGTGTGTGGCTCATAGACACCGCTTACTTTCCATTGTAGACAAGGAAGCAGGAGGCATAAGCATAGTAGTTATAGATTTAAATGGTTTGCCTGTTGTTTCATAAAATACTTGTTTCATTTACTCCTCCAAGTCTGTGCAATTCAGCTCAGCTACTGTGAAGCAGAAAATATTATCAATTAGAGCTGCAGTATGTTAGCCCTGAATCACCGGGCTCAGTACCCTGGGGCGTTATGATACCCACAGCTACACCCTGCTTCCCGCCCCAGCACACACATCACAACAGGACAGGAGGTGTTCAGAGGCTAGATGTGTATTGAAAATTAATAGACAGCAAAACCAAAAAGGCAGAAAGTTAAGAAACAAAGGATTCTTATAAGGTGAAAGCCTGGAACGCCAGAACAATAGGAATAAAAGATTGATAGATGACCTACACTCTTGCCCTTTTAGCACAGTAAGACTACATCTCTAACACGGCAAAATTGGGAGTGACTACAGGTCAGTTAGCCCTTCCATCAAATTCAATATATCTAAAATCTAACTTGTTTTTCACTCTGTCTTCCATCCAATTCCAACTTCTCAATGGCAAGACCACTGGCAGGGGCAAGACACTGAAGCCATTTTAACTGAAGTCCAAGCCTCTCATCTGCATAGCAATCAGCTGGTAAGTGCTGTGGGCCTTTCCTGCTTTGAGATATTTCTTGCATCCAGTGTTCACTCCTCATTTCCATCACCATGCTCCAGTCTGGGCCTTCAGTGATTCATTCAGGGACCATCAGAAGAGCTTTCCAGCTGGTCCCTCTAGCAGCACACCATCCTCCGCTTCTAACCCATCCTCCATTATTTGGAAGTGGCAAACTAATCTTCCTAAAACATCACTTTTATTTTCTTTCAATAGCCTCGGCTCCATTAACTTCAAAGCCCTCCAGAGCCTCGTTCCCCTCTGTTCTCCTCCATCTGATCTTATCGGTTCTGAGTATTTACTCTCTGATATGGTCATGTCCTTCCCTACACAAGCCCACAAACTACAATCCCTCCCAGCTGTTCCTTGGCCTCCTCACCCGCTCCCTCCTTTTCCCCTCTGTCCATTAAAATTCAGCGATGAGTTCAGGCCCTAGTCCAACCCTTGCTTTCTCTGAATTACATTGTTTGACCAATATTTGACTCCAATATTTTACCTTGAATGCAGGAGGTGAAGAGGGGGGTCATAGCATTTGAGAGTGAGCTTCCATGTCAGATGTTCTCTTAAGAATGTGATCTTGGGTTAGTTACTTAACCTCTCTCAGCCTCAGCTCATTAATCTGTAAAATGGAGTTACTAATAGGACCTACCACATGGAGGTGTCGAGAGATGAAATGAGACAATCCAAATGAAGTACTTGGCACTGTGCCTGAAATGGCAAGTGTCCAGTAACTTTTGCTGTTGTTATTATTCATTTGCTGAGTCCAGGCTCAAGGGCCCTGCCTCCAGGAGTTCACAATCCAGTGGAAAAGACTCATTGTGTGTGTGCATGCCTGTGCCCACAATGGGCAGGAGAGGTGGAGTCGGGAATGACAATGAAAGATAGAGGCGCCATTAACCGAGGTAACTGGGGAACCCAGGAGAAAGGTCGGGTTAATGAAAGAAAGATTGTGTGGTTGGCTTGGAAAATGTTGAGATTGAGGTGGTAGCAGGACACTTGTGGAAGCATGCTTATCCAATATATTCCGTTTGCCTCTTCAGATCTGCTCTCCATCCTTCCCCACTCTGCCCTGGGCTCCAGGGGTAGTCATCTGAGGGGCTACACCCACAGCGTCCCGTGTCCTCTGGCTTCTGTTTGGGGTTGCCCATGGAGCCAGCTGCAGATAGGAAGAAGGGAAGAGAATGGGGTGTGGGTGTGTGTTTCTCTGGCTTCATCCAGTGAGGCTGCCTCAAGCTGGCTGCGTCCCTTGGTACAAGATCACCCGTTCTCTACAATTCTCTCTCCTTCTAGGCTCTGATAACCTCTCCCATTCCTCATCCCTTTAGATGGAGGGCTAGTGAAAGCCCAGCTCCTGCTCTACCGTGTGGCTCCCCTCTCCCCAAACCTTTGTAAGTAGGTCTCTTGGCAAGTAACCCCTCCTGGAATATCCCAGTTTTAACAAATTATCCGTTTCCTCTTGAGACCCTGAATGATACATGTGTTCATCCGGCTATTGGTATTTCAGGGCTAGAATTTGGAAGAGAGATTAGAGTTGGAGGTACAGAGTATGAGGCCAGCTGAAGCTGAGGAAGTGTATGAGATTGCTCACGGAGAGGGAGTAGATGAGAACATCAAAGACAGAAGAACCTTGGGTGACTTCCTCCTACTCCAGGTGGTGAGAGAAAGAACACATGTGCCTCAAGAGTGAAAGTAACCTGATGAAGGGGTAGTTTAATAACCATAATATTTCACATGTAATTGTAGATTAATGATACCAAAATAAATTATATTAAAAAAATTTCTTCTAACAGTGAAAGTAATAATTTCTTTTCTTATGATGCTGATGCTCCTAATAACATCCTTCCAGAAAGATGTAGACATGCAATAATTCTATTGACAGATCAGTCATTTTAAAACGTCATCAGGGTACCTGACAGGTTGGACTTGGCAGGGGAACAGATTCTGGGTCCGTTATGCATTCCTATTTGTATAGGAACTTCACCTTTCAAATTTTAAAATATTATTTGTAATAGGCAATACATTCACATGATTCAAAAACAAAAAACACAGTTTCTTTCCCATCTCTGTCCCCATTCATGTTGTTTCTTGTCCCCTGCTTTCTCCAGTACCATTTTTTATTAGTTGCTTCTATAGTCTTCCCATGTTTCTTTATGAAAACACAAACTAATATATTTTTATTTTTCCTCTTTCTTACACAAAAAGTATTATACTACATTTACTATACTTTGGTTTTTTATCCTAGAGATCATTCCGTCTTCCTCTAGAGTGCTTCCTTGTGATTTTTATAACTGCACAGAATCCCATAGCGTGGAGGTGCCATCGTTTATTTATCCAGATGTGCAGGGGCTTTGATGAGCGCTCCCTGCCAACCCCAGGTTCCTAAGTACAGTTCTCACACCCTTGCCCTTCTTGGCATCTCCCTCTCAGTAGAGAAAACTGAGGGCCTCAAAGGATCTGCCTTAATTTCCTGTTATCAAATATAAAAACCCACCTACATCTGCACATACCCTCTTCCTCCCTCGGGAGACTCTTCACCTCCTGCTCAATGCTCAGCCTTTCATTTCTGGTTAGGGTCCCATCTCCTTTCAGTTGTCTCTGTACCTTACACTACCAATGACCTTAGTTTCTCTCTTGTATATTAAACTTCTCCCTTGCAACCAAATCGTATTAAAATACAACAACCTCCGTTGATTCAATTATTTCTCCAGCTACTATTCTTCCTCTCTTCTTCAGAATCAAACTTCTTGGAAGAGTTGTCCACAGCCAAAGTTTCAATTTCCCTGCTTGATACTCACTCCTCAATCCATTTCAGCCCAATTCCACTTCCATCAACCCACCCAAACTTTTCACACTAAACTACCAATTTACCCTCAGGTCATTCAACAAATGTACCTTTTAGTCTCTGTCATATTTGACTCCTCAGCAACATTTGAAGCTCTTTATGATTCTTTCCCTTTTGGAACTATTTCCCTTGATGACACTATCCTCCTGGATTTCCTCCTACATCTCTGGCTACTTCTCCGTATACTGGGAATGATTCTTAATCCACAGTTAGATGTTCAAGAAATAGGGCCTGAGGTAAGTGAGGCATTCAGACTCATATAAGTGCAAAATTTGAGAGGATGTTAATTAACTCAGTAAACAAGATGAATAATATTTAATACACCATTTAAAAAAATCAGTTAATACAAAAATCCACACTGAACAAAATACAAAAATTTCAGATGAAGACCGGTACTGTGCTGATTCAGACTGGAGCCTGAGACAAAAGAAAAAAATGTATGTTCCTATATACATGTTGTTATATGTTCTATAATTATTAATTTGTTCCCTGAACATTGAAGCAGTTGGAAAAACCCTGAAAATTTGAAAATTGGTGTTTTAACACATTAAGTTTAGATATATTTTATTTATACCAAAAAGTAGTTGATGATTTACCTCAATTTAAGATAATTCGAAATTATTTAAGATCATCACTTGGTCAAGAGAAATTTTAAAACATGGCAATTCTGTTATCTTAATTGAAAAGGAGGTAATCAAAGGGGTAGATTTTGAACGTATTATTGATGAGTGCTTCCACTAAAGCTGGAGTCACGTTTTCCCTTTTGCCTCAAATTCTAATATTGTTTATTATGGTACTGTCAAGAAATACCACATTTTATTCTTTTTAAACCAAAGTTAAGAGTTTTTCCCCCTGTCCCACCAGCAGTGAGAAGTTTAACCTCAATCATTTTGGGAGCTTCCCATCCTAGAGCTCGGCAAAGATCTGGAGACTATCATACCCCAGACTCAATGGATTGAGTCCTCTGCTCATTGGCCATCTATTCTCATTATTTCCAGAATACGCTTGTCCATGTCTACCTGGGGCCTTCAGGTCCAGTGGCTCTGTTACATATAAAGTCTCTGAAAGGCCCTGGGATCATTTCTGAGGGTGAGATCTTGAGGTGTGTGTGGGTCTTTACCTCACAAGGCCCTTTAGGCGGCTCTCTCTTTGCCTCATAGCTTCTTTGTCTTCTGGATATTTGCCAAAAAATGCAAGAGGCCTTAACATCAGGAACCTTTTACTTTAGCCCTTGTCAAGATCCCTGAAGCCAGGAATAATAAAACCAGGCTATCAGCTTGAAATGGGAGGAAAGGGAAAAATAAGAGTAAGAGAAAACAAAAATTAGTATTTTCCACAGGCTATCCTGCCACATCAGCCTCTTTTGCAGGTTCATTTTCCTCCCCCTGATCATGCAGAACTTGGGCCCAACACCTTCCTCCATATGCTGTCCCAGGTAATCTCATCACTTTCTGTCCATAAGCCTGTGACTGCTGATCTGTTTCTCTGGCCCAGACCTCTACACTGAGACCAGAGCAATATGTCCAACTGCTCAGCACCTTCATTTGGATATCTCCCAGTGACATCAAACTGAATATGCCCAGTGCCACACTCAGAGGCTGCTCCCTGCAATCCAGCCCTTTCCCAGTGCAGATTAGGATCAGATTAGTTGCTCTAGATTTCTCACCCCCTTGTCCCCCCATCATTTCGACTTCATCCCTGAATCCCATCCACATTCTTTCCTACAAAGCTCTTGTGGGGAAGTTGGGGTTCCTATGGCCAGGATCCTCACTGAACTTAAACCACCTGATGATGTAACTGGCCTGTTGCTAGGCTACCACTTCCACACCTTTAGGCAATAAACTATTATTGCAGTATATAGAGAGCTCAGCCCAGTGCTCTGGGCGGAGGTGGAGACACTAGTGCTCGACCTACTGCTGGGAGAATAAGCCACGTAATAAACCCTTTCACCCCAGAAAACATTTTGCTGTCAATTTCTTTGGTCACACTGAATCCATAGTGAACTTGCCCAGGGCTGAAACCCATTGGTCAATTAGCATAGCTGGCAGGACTCATTGTTGACCAAGGAGAAAGACAGGCTGCCCTTATGGGAGGGGTGCTTCAGTGGGCTGCCTCTGTGAATGGGCAGACAGTGGATTGTCCCCCAATGGGTATGTGGTCTGAGGTGGCTTGCCTCCTAGAGGACTGGGCCCAACCCCAGGACTGGAGGCAAGTGGAGGTGACACCGAGGCTGTAGGGGTGGCCCTTGGTATAGTAAGTAGGTCTTTTGAGAAACAGAGTGCCCATGAGGCAGCAGGGACTGTGGGTTGGCTGCTTCTCACAGTATTAAAAAGGTCTACAGAAGAGACCCAAGAAATGGCAGCACAAGAACACGAGCTGCAAACTTCTGTGGATTTCCTGAAGAAGGAAATGGCATTGATGTGAGAAAAGGCAGCATGAGAACGCTGGCAGCAAAGTGCCATTGGAGAGGTAAACGATTCCTTACAGAACAAGACGGCAGTGCTGCCAGGTGTTCTGAAGGAGGAAGAGGCCATCAGGAAAAAGACAAACTCCTGAGGGAACCACAGGCAGAGGTGGCAGGAGAACGTCAGCTGCAACGCATTGAGGTGAAGGTAAGAGAGCATCTCAAAACTGAGCTAGCATTGCTGCAAGGCACAGTAGAAAAGGTAAAGGTTGTAGCAGACGAGGCACTCGGGGGAGGGGAGAGAAAGGTGCCATCAGCCCCAGAAATGGAGGAGCTGGGGAAGGATGAAGGGAGTGCCGGAGGCACTGACCCCTCCTGTACTGAAAGCATGCCCAGTGGTTGTAAAGAAAATAAAGACCCAGCAGCTGAAAGTTCCCCAAGGAGAGGAGCAGCCCCCTCCCCAGGTCGTGGAGCACTGTATGGTCCGCCCCTATACTCAGGCTGAGCTGGTGGATTTGGGCTCCTGGTTTAGGCAGAAGCCCTGGGAGTCAATATCAGCTTGGCTCCTGCATCTGTGGGACTTAGGGGTGGATGGAATTGTTCTGTCAGGATCAGAAATGGGAAAGCTGTGTTCCCTGACAGTGCAGCCTGCCTTGAGGCAGCAATTAACAAAATGCGCATCAGACTCCACAGAGTCACTCCCTCCTCGATTGGCTCATGGCTGCACTTCGTGCCGTGTGGCCCAATCCGGGTGATCTACCATCCTCTCCTGTTAGATGGCAGACGTATGCTGAGCTCCAACAGGTGTTACGAGAGCTAGGCATAAGAAATGCCATGTATAGTCCAGAGAATTATGGCCCAGATGAAGAGATTTTCACTACTGGAATGAGAAATATTATACTTCAAATGGCTCCCACATCCCTATTTGGGTCTCTAGTGGCCATTCCTTCCCCTCACTTAGGGCAGCCCATAAGCAAGGTGACACGTACAGTAGCAAACATAAGAGAGGCTGAAGCAATGAGAACCCAGAAAGAAATAAGATGTTACTCACAAGAATTTACAGGGCCCCATAAAGGTTACGAGGACCCAGATGTGGATTGATTTAATACAGGCAGGAGCAGATGGAAGGAAATTAGATGGGAAGTCAAATAGGATCTTACTAGAGCTATGGCAACAGCTGAAACCAGAGCAGCAGTTCCAGCCATTAAGACCAAAGAGGCAGAGGTTAGAGACAGAGCCACGAGTCCAGCCTGTGTATTTGCAAGACTTCCTGCTGGAAAGTGAGCCAACCTCACTTGAGCCCACACAGGAAGGTGATTGGGGAACACGGTTTGACTGAGGAGAAGGTCAAGGTATCTGCCCTGAGGGACCAGGGGGGACTGGAGGCCACATGTTGAAATAGCTATCCATTGGTCCCCAGTGAACATACGTGTCCTGGCTCTGGTGGACAAAGGGGCTGAATGTTCACTGATTCATGGTAACCCTGAGCAGTTCCCTGGGACCCCTACTATCATAGATGGATATGGGGGGAAGGCTATCAGAATGAAAAAAGCCCAAATCCCTTTGGGAATAGGGCATCTACCCCCCAAAGAGTATACCATGTATATATCTCCTATCCCTGAATATATTTGGGGGATTGATATCCTGCAGGGTCTATGGTTGCAGACCACTGAAGGTGAGTTCAGACTGAGAGTACGTGTGGTGAAGGCAGTTCTGAGGGGACATGTTAGGCACCTGCCCATAGCTTTGGCTGTGCCTTGGCAGGTAACTAATACCAAACCATACAAACTGCCTGGAGGGCATAAAGAGATTGGAGAAACTCTCCAGGAGCTGGGAAAGGTGGGTATTATAAAGCCCACCTATAGTCCTTTCAATTCCCCAGTGTGGCCAGTAAAAAAGCCAGATGGCTCCTGGCGTATGACTGTGGATTACAGAGAACTGAATAAAGTCACACCCCCTATGCATGCTGCTGTCCTTTCTATTGCAGCCCTGATGGATACCCTCAGCCATGAACTAGGAATATATCATTATGTGGTAGATCTTGCTAATGCCTTCTTTTCCATTGACATTGAGCAGGAAAGTCAGGAACAGTTTGCCTTCATGTGGGAAGGACAGCAATGGACTTTCACCGTCCTTCCACAGGGATACCTCCACAGCCCCACCATCTGTCATGGACTTGTAGCCCGGACTTGGCTACATGGGAGAAACCACCAACAGTGAGACAGTGCTATTATATTGATGATGTCATGCTCATGTCCAGTTCTCTTTCAGATCTAGAAGTTGCAGCACCTGGACTGCTGCAACATCTACAGGAGAAAGGATGGGCTGTGAGCAGTAGCAAGGTTCAGGGACCTGGTTTGTCAGTCAGATTCTTGGGGGTTGTCTGGTCTCAGATAAGACTAAAGTTATACCAGAAGCAGTTATAGGTAAAGTCCAGGCCTTTCCTACCCCTATAACTGTGGCATTGTTACAGGAGTTTCTGGGTCTTCTAGGCTACTGGAGAGTATTTATTCCACACTTGGCACAAATTCTGAAGCCCTTATACTGGTTGGTACGAAAGGGCATCAGGTGGGACTGGGATGAGACATGTGCATCTGCCTTTACTACAGCAAAACGGGCAGTCAAGGCCTTGCAGGCCCTGAGTGTGATAGACCCATCAAGGCCTTGTGAGCTGGACGTTCATGTCACTGAAGACGGTTATGGCTGGGGTCTCTGGCAGGGGCTTGAACGAACTCACCAACCCGTTAGATTCTGGTCACAACTCTGGAAAGGGGCAGAGGTATGATACGCTTTGATAGAAAAACAACTGGCTGCCGTGTATCGCACCTTGCTGGCTACAGAACCCATCACTGGAATGGCCCTGATAAAGGTAATAACCACCTATCCCATCTTGGGGTAGGTACGAGACTGGACCCAAAAGTCAAAGAGTGGTGTGGCACAAACGCCCACACTGGCCAAGTGGGGTGCTTACCTACAGCAGCGTAGTGCCCTCTCTAGTAGCCCCTTGAGTGAAGAACTCCAACGCTTGGTGGGGCCCGTGACATATACTAGTGAAAAGCAGGAAGAACTTGCTTTTGAACCATTAGTAGCAGAGAGTCCCTATTGGGAGGGAAGAGCCCCTATACCTGAAGATGCATGGTACACAGATGGCTCCAGCCATGGGCAGCCCCCAGAATGGAGGGCCATAGCTTTCCATCCTAAGACTGAGACAATATGGATGGAAGATGGTGGGGGGAAGAGCAGCCAATGGGCAGAGTTGCAGGCCGTGTGGCTTGTGATCAGCCAGGAGCCCTCCCCTATAGTTGTCTGCACTTACAGCTGGGCTGTTGTCTACTGGGACTTGACCCTGTGGCTACCAACCTGGTACCATGCCAACTGGCTGGTTGGTCACTGACACCTTTGGGGGCAAGAATTGTGGCAAGACTTATGGGCCTGTGGTCAGACTAAAATAATTACAGTATACCACAGTCTTTTGCCACTGGCATCCCCAGGAAATGATGAAGCAGATAAATTGGCCCAGAAACATTGGTTAGAAGGAAAGCCTGCCTCTGATGTAGCCCAATGGTTACATCAGTGTTTGTTGCATCAGGAGCAAAAGACAATGTGGGCTGTAGCCCGTCGGTGGGGCTTGCCTTTGACCTTTGAAGAAGTTAGTAGAGCCCAGCAGGAGTGTGTAGTGTATTCCAAAAGGGACTTACACCGACTTCCACAGCAATATGGGACAATAGCTAAGGGGCCTATACCCCTCGTCAGGTGGCAGATAGACTATATTGGGCCTCTACCTGTGTCAGAAGGATATCGGTATGCAATGACCTGTGTGGACACAGCTACTGGACTTCTGGTTGCTTTTGCTACCCATTATGCAGATCAGCAGATGACCAAAAGAGGCCTGTAGTGTCTCTTTGCTGCCTATGGCCGACCACAGGTAATTGAGAGTGATCAGGGCACCCATTTTACTGGACATACACTGCAAGCATGGTGCGACAGCTGGGAATCAAGTGGAAGTTTCATGTGCCATACAATCCTACCGCAGCAGGCAAGATAGAGAGGCACAATGGCTTGTTAACATCCGGACTAAAGTCAGATACCAACAGTCTGTGGGGATGGTCAGTCCACTTAAGGACCATGTTACGGCATTTGAACGAGAGACCCCGAAAGGGAGCCCTAGGCCCGTAGACATGTTAACACATATGGCTGCCTCCCCTATACAACTGTAAGTACAAACCAAGGAAGAATCACTGAAGCTGAGGTTTGGCCACCAGAATAACATCTTGCTGCCAGCACCAACTGCACTGAACCCCAGAGACTCCATTGAGTGGACGTGGCCTTGGACCTTTCAACACATGGACCAACGATGGCTGGCTCTCTTGGCACCTTGGGGAAAAGGCCTGGAAGCCGGCCTCCTGTGTATTCCTGGAATAACAGCAGAGTGGCCACCAAAGGTCGCAGTAGTATATCCTGAACGGCCATAAGGTAGGAGCATCTTACTGGGGCGTTTTGTTTATCATTATGGCCAGTGCATGCACCTCCAGTAGCACTATATATAGACCCTTCGGTAATCCCCACGGGGAGAGGAGTAAAAGTATGGTATACTAGACCTGGAAGGGACCCCCTTCCTGCTACAGTCCTATCACAGGACCACTCTCTTGCATGCATCCTACCTGATGGACAAGATTTGCCTATGTTGGTGTCATTAAAATGTGTCTTATCGTCCCTAAGGTCTTTGTAGATTAGAAACTTCCTCTGGCTTGAAGATTATTATAATTTTTGTTACCTGTATCAAAATCTTGCTGTATCTTAATTTTTATTATCCTCTGTTGCTATTGTGGAATCTGGTTAGAGTGCTCCCGCTTTCTCGCACAGGGACCATTGTGGAAGATGGAAAGCGTGTAGATTGTAAGGTGAGAATCTTGGAGGGGTGGAGGGTGGGGAAGTTGGGGTTCCTATGGCCAGGATCCTCACTGAACTTAAACCACCTGATGATGTAACAGGCCTGTTGCTAGGCTACCACGTCCACATCTTTAGGCAATAAGCTATTATTGTGCTATATAGAGGGCTCGGCCCAGTGCTCAGGGCAGAGGCAGAGACACTAGTGCTCGGCCTACTGCTGGGAGAACAAGCCAGGTAATAAACCCTTTCACCCCAAAGAACATTTTGCTGTCCGTTTCTTTGGTCACAGTGAATCCATAGTGAACTTGCCCGGGGCTCAAACCCATTGGCAAGACACTCTCAAATTCTAAGCAGCTCCATTTCCACTGCATCCATCCACTCAGGTCATAGCTATCATCATCTCTCCCCTAGACTAGGGTGATGCCTCTCAATTAGTCTTCTCTATGCCCCACATGGGCCTCCTCCAATCTCATCTCCATGATGCCACCAGAGTGACCTTTCTGAAATACAAATCTGAGCATGTCACCTTCTTGCTTAAACTCTTCAAAAGCTTTCCTTTGCTCCTAGGAATACACCCCACATTGGACTGGCCCTGCTGGGTCTAGCCTTCTCCCACTGCTCTCACCCCATAGCTTATCTTCCTCCAGCTTCATCTCCTGACTCCCTGGGCTCCAGCCACCCGGGCTGTTCTTTCCAAGCACCTGTTTCTCATTTTTGTCATTACATACTCATCTGCATGATTATACGATGAATGCCAGCCTCGCCCTCTGGAATGTGTCCTCCATGAGAACAGGGGCTCTTGTGTCCCCAAGGGCTCACATAGAGGCTGTGACATTATATACAAATGTTTGTGGGAAAATCAATATATTGCATTATTTCTTTGAATGTTAAACCCTTGTGAAGTTTAGAAGTAAATTTGTGGGGGATTTTTCTTTCAATAACATTTGAGAATTGTAGTATTCCTAACACTGTTTTTATGTGTTTTGCATGTGTTAACTCAGTCAGTCCTCACTATGAGCTTGGGAGGTCAATGCTATTTTTATCCCCATTTTAAAGATACCGAGACTGAAGCACAGAGAGGTTACATAACTCACCCATGATCTGATAGCTAATAAGCAGTGCAGCTATTAGCTTTTTTGCATTGGACCCTGTGTTTATCCAGCAAATATTACTGAGCAAAGTGCCAGGAACCATGACAGGAATGGGATAGAACATCTTTAAAAGAGGAAAGTATAGAAAAGAAAGAGATTAATGTCAAAGTGTAATAGACACTATGCAGAGTATTTGCTCCATCTTCTTCAATCAGTTGAAAATGGAGTAAGTTAGGTATTACTATGTGCATTTTATAAATAAGGAAACCAAGGCTGAGAATGTCTGCAGAACTGGTTGAAGATAAATAAACAGTATAAGCATACCTGGAGTTCAAACCCACGTCAGTGACTGTAAAGCCAGTGCTTTCTGCTGTGTGAAGTCACCTGCAGAGATAGCTGTTTGAGACTGCTTCCTTTCTATCACAAACTGGTCAATTGGTTTATCTACAGGTTTAATGGTCCACAAATGTTATTATGCATAAGAAGCACCTGGAAAACTTGTTGAAATCATGGATTTTTAGAGATCATGGATTTCTGGGTTTTACCTTTAATCTGCAATTTTAAACAAGCACCCCAGGCCATTGTGGCATAGGGGATTCTAGTCTGGTGGTTCCAAAACGTTAATGCTAAGTAGAATCACCCGAACAGGCTTATTAAAGCACAGACTGTTGGGCTCCACTCATAGATTTTTCAATTCAGAAGATCTGGGGCAACCTGAGAATTTTAATTTCTAACAAGTTCCTAGGTATGCAGGGACCAGCTTTTGAGATCCACTAACTATCCTAGGTCAAGACTCAGAGACACTTCACTAGTTATTTCATTTAATTCTCCCTGATTGCACCACTTTTGAAGCAACTTCCAAAATATACACTGTTCCACTTTGTGATCCCTCTATACCCTCCTCTTTGAGAATTGAAGAAAAAAGCAGATTTGGGAACTTGGAGAAAATTTATCTTAGGGTGAAATCCTTCAGCAGCTCTAGGTGGGGAAACTTCTACTTTCAAAATAACATTGCTTTTGCACAACACTCCAAAATTTAGATGTCTCTACGTAGGACTGATCCTAGATAAGAAAAAGTAAAAGCAGTACTTTATTATTTTTTTTAACTTATCCTGTGTAAGATTTAAAATGCAGGGAAATTCCCTTCTGTTCAACTGTGTGTGTGTATGTGTGTGTGTGTGTGTGTGTGTGTGTGTGTATTTGTGATTGTATGCAATAAAATATAATTCGCATTTAAAATTTTTTAGCTTTTCAGAACCTTGGAGGACAAAGTGTCAGATGTATCTAATTTAATACGGGAGATATTTTAATTTGATATAAAAATAGGATTAAGAATTTTAGTCTTATACTGTTCCTTTGGGAAAATCATCTTTAATAGGATTGCCCAGGATGCAGAAAGATACGTGTATATGTGTGTGTGTGTGTGTGTGTGTGTGTGTGTGTGTGTTAGCCTTGCTTGATTTCATGGTCCATACTCAGCAAAGTGCCCAAAGTAAGCACAGAAACAGAAAGGATGAAGACCCCATGATTCAGGGCCCATTTACTTGCTGAATTTTTGAGATATGTTAGCTAATCTCAGCATATGTGATCTATGAAGATACTTTCCGTAAAGGCAGTTGGTGAATGAGTTCCTAATGATATGTACTTCCAGACTTTGGTGTCTTCAGAAATAATTCAGTCCTTTCATATTTCTGAATTAAAAAAAAGATTTATCCTTCTTATAGGCATCCATGAGGAGAGCTGTCAACATTTCATCTTGAAAAACCTTTAGTAAGATTGATGTCTCCACAGTGCCTCCTCTCCAGGCCCTCCAGTTCCTCATTCCAAGGTAGTGGACTCATTTCACCTGGAATCCTGCCTCACTGTAGTAATGAAACCCAGACGTCTGATTTACCTTTCTAACTCCTGTATATGCTTTATTGACCGAAAACCAACTCAACTTAATTTATTCTTCATTTTCTCTTTTTTACTACTTTCAGCATAAATACAAATAAAGAATTCTTCTTTCCTATGGCTAGCCACAGGAAGTGAATATTTAAAAATTACCAGATCAAATGTCTTAGTGAGTAGGGAATTATGTTTTTGCAGACTCTTGACGATTAAGCCTTCTGGGAATGCCAATGGGTATCACAGAATTTTTTCTTTTCTCTATTAAAACAGTCCCAACTTAAAGAAAATTTGAGATATATGGCAGAGAGATGTACCCCACTAAGTGTAGGGCTGGACTAACTTGATTCTTAGAGAGGAAGTGGTTGAAGGTAGTACTGCCAAATACATAGGCTCTGGAACCAGATGGCATGAGTTCAAATTTGGTTCCCACAGTTACTTGTCATGTAATTTGTGCAAATCACTTCACTTCTCTGTGTCTCATCTGTAAAGTGGGATTCCAATAGTATCTGCTTCAAAGTGTTATTCTGAGGAGTAAGACAATTGGAACAATGCCTTGAACATAAATGCCCCATAAATATTAGTGGTTGCTTAGGTCGTTCTAATTATTATTGAAAAGTTCATATAATATTAACACAGAAATGAGAAGCAGTTTGATTCTGGAGAGTACATTTTAAGGGAAAACCAGAAGAGTTATCAGTTTACTTGATTACAAATTAACATGAGAAAGCTCCTTTCTGCAGAAAGCTACTACTTACTGCTAAGAAAATCAGATGTTATAAAATGCACATCTAACACAATATATCTCAAACACATCCTTTTAAAAGAACCCTAGGTTTTAGTTATGAACAGAAGTCATTACATTAGTACCTTGAGACATTTGCTGAGAGGGAAGCACAATTATATAATCAAGCATAATGAATGCATATTCATTTATTTACACTGCAGTGTATTCCAGAAAGGATTAGAGACTGCTAAAATGAGTGAATCATAAAGGAGGCATAAAGATACGGAAAGCTTCTAATGTAGTAGGCTAGCTCTCAAAGCATATATAATAAATACATTGTGAAAAAATATTCCAAGGAAATATAAATAAATAAAAATAGAAAATGCTCCTACATTTTTATTACTGGCACCGTATTTCCTTTCTTGAAGAATCAAAGTTTTATTTGAATCTTTCCCATCCCTCATTCAATCAATAGCCATGACCTATTGGTTTTGCCTTTGCAGTATTTCTTCGATCCACATCTTTTCTTTATTTCTACTGACAATACCTTAATTCACATTGCCTCACTAATATTAGTAGCTTCCTGTTCATCTCTTTAGCTCAGTTTCTCCTCTCTTCATTCTCCTTCCTTTCTCTTGTACAACTATAATTCAATCAATACAGTGCTACTGAATAAGTTTTCTAAAGTACACCTCTGATCTTGTCACTTGCCTGCTAAAAAACCTTCTGTGCCTCCTCATGGCTTTCTATTTTTGATACATTTTATTTGTATCTCTACTGTGTCACTTAATGTTTTCTACCTCATGTTATAATACATTTTGTGTACATTTTAGTTTCTCAACTAGAAAGTAAGGTCCATGTATTGTTTTCCTCACAGAGTCTAGCATGTTGTCTTAAAGTATCAATATTGAAAAAAGTAAATAAGTAAATAGAACCTTAGGAGAAAATATTATTGTGTTGATGTGTATTTCTAACTATTGCAGCTCTAACTTTATGATGATATAATTTAATTCCAACAAAGATAGATATAAACCTATCAGTTCAATAAACTTTCTTTGATATACATTTTATTTGTATCTCTTCTATGTCACTTAATGTTTCTATCTCATGTTATGATAAATTTATTATAAATTTAGGAAAATGTAACTAATTCAAGACCTTAATTAGGAAATGTAATTAACTTAGGACCTTAATTTTAGATTTGCAAGATGGTCATGTAATACTGTAAACTGAAAAGAACAAGTTTTTTTCTTGTTGCCTGCTATGTAAGTTGTGCCAACTGACATATTACTCAACAGTTAAAGAAAGCCAGTAGACTGCGGGAAAAAAGTAATAAAAAATAAACATTTTTTAAAAGGAGCATAACACCAGAGATTCTAATGAAAATGATAAACTAGAATGCCCTTACATATAAGGTAGCAAGCTGTTTTGTAAGTCAGATGCCTTTGAGAAAATTTATAAATACATGACCATTGAAAGAGAGTAATTCATTTGTGCATTTATGATTTTGTAGACAAACAACATTCTTGGCAATGTGCATTTAAGTGTCATGTGACCCCAGAGTACAATTATGTGAAGATGAATTTTTAGCCTGCGTACAATTTGCACTGTAGCATTTTCAGTCTCTGAAGAAATTTCATCAGGGATTTCATCAAATGTTAAAAAGAGCTTAGAAAAATAAGCAGTCATTTTAATAACAATGCAGGTAATGTAAAGATAAACATCTTTTAGTCTACAATCATTACAAGGATTAAGGTTTGTGCCTTTTCATAGATGGCAATACCCATAGCTACTTCTAGGGATTACAGATGTTTCTGTATAAATCTCCAAAATATTTCTCTTCATGGTTTGTTGAACTGAATTTGAATGTAAGACAGGAGCTTTATTAAACATTCCGATTTTTGCATATAAGGTATTTCAAAAGCAATCACTCATTCCAACCCCCTTGATTGTGGGCTAGATTTAATGACTTGATTCCAAAAAAATAGAATATGAAAAGGGAGAAAAAACTTCACAGTAGAGAAACTTGGCCAACACCACCCTAACCAAGTGATGAAGGTTAACATCTCCAGTGATGCCATGTTCATCCTAATATGTGTGGTAAAAAGGACACTTCACCTCCGTGGGGTTCTTGCCAAAAACCCATAACACTTGTTTAATCAGAAGAAAAACATCAGACAAACCCAAACTGAGGGACATTACAAAATACCTGGCCAATACTCCTCAAAACTGTCAAGATCCTGAACAACAAGGAGAGACTAAGAAGCTGTGACCATCAGAGGAGACTAAGGACACAGGACAGCTAAATAAGGTGTGGTGCCCTGGATTGGATCCTGAATCAGAAAGAGGACATGAATGGAAAAACTGGCAGAATGCAAATCAAGTCTGGTATTTAGTTAAGAGTAATGTGCCAACGCTGGTTTTTCAGTTTTAACAAAAGGTGTTAACAAGGGGGAAAACTGGGTGAAGGGGACAGCAACTCTGTATAGCATCTCTGCAACTTTTCCATAGATCTGAACTTCTTGCAAAATAAAAAGTTCATTTTAAAAAGTCTTCATTTTTCTGGCTGTGCATACAGCGTCGGACCTCCAGTTACTGCCTGTCGCTGCTAACTTTGTATTTTCATTCCAGGAGTACTTGGTTAACAATGCTGGTCAGTGAAATGGACAGGAAAGTGTACAGAAGAAAGCAGTTTAAACACAGAACATGGGAAGGCTTGAAGAAAATCAAAAGCTTTGGAAACAATGTATAATTTAAACATTTTTTAAAGTATGTATTTTACTCTTCACAGACAGCTACAAAAGAGCCTAGGTAATAGAAACTCACTTCCATTGTATTGTGATTCCATTCAAATACAAGTAATCTCTATGTTTATGCTTTTCTCAGGAAAGGCTCTGTCCTGTTATCAGAGCACAGATTTCTAAGCTACTATTACCCTCTGGGGAGAGTTATGTTTTGCTGAATTGTGTGTAACAAGGTTGCAGCCTGCATGTACCCTCTAAGACAATATCTGAGCATTTCCAAGTTCTTTTTTCCTTTTTTTCGGAGTAGAATTGCGCTGCTGACTTCTTTAAAATGTGAACAAACGGAGATGCCATTTTAAAAATGGATGTAATCCTAAAACCGAAGGCCAGCAGCCTAGGTCATAGCATTCCCCACCCCATCTTGGTTTCCTTGGTGGCAGGTGTCCTTGCTGAGTATTCATGATGACCCTGAATAGCTATTCTTAAATATTTACAAGAATATAATTTTATTACTGCCTTTGGGAGGCTACTTCATATTTTCACAAGAAGAATCAAAATTTCTTCTTGATTAATCTTAATGCTCTTATAAGTGAGTTTTGCTCATTACCAGTTGACCTTTTACCACTACTCTAAGTCCTTAATAGATTTGAGTCCTTGTCATACATTTGCAAACACTAATATCACAGTTAATCTATATTTTCCTTCCAGTGGGAAAATCTCAACAATGACTGCGTTTTCAGCATATGCATCTACACGAATGCTTCATATCAAATCTATTATGGAAGGATTCACTCATCGCTGGGCTGTGATGATTACAAGTACCTCCTGGAATTTGAAAACTGTGTCTCATAGAGTGTGCCATTAGGTCAACTGTTGCATAGCAAGCCTTATTTTCCTGTGGACTCTAGTAACAAATGTTACATGATTTTTAGCACAGATGCAGAATGAAGGAGCAAAGTCTGCAATAGCAAGAACAGTGGGAATGACCGTGAGAAAGACGTACAGAACATCAGAACATCAGGATTCCATGGAGTCAGACCCCCATGCCCCCAACCCAAGCCCCTCCAATGCTCCCCCACACCTGTGCCCTCCCCCTCCCAACCGTCCCCCCCCCAACCCTCCACCTGCCTCCCACCCCCACCGCTGTCAGGGAGGAGTGGTGCAGAAAGACTGGCTGTTTTTCCAAGGCTTCCTTCCTGTCTGATGCTTTCTGAGTTCTCAAGCACAATGGGATGTTGGCAGGAGGGAGAGATCCCTTCTGAAGAACTGGATGAGGGGCAAAAGGCTCTCTTCCTTCCTTCATTGCTCTCCCTTCCTCCCCTGTCACCTGGACCTCAAGGGCAAGACTGCCTCTGAAGGCTGACCTCAAACTCCTGGGTATTGCTGGCTCTGCTCTCCAGCTGGGCTCTAGAGCGCCTGCTGTGCCTAGTACAGGGATGTCAACAGAAAAAAAGACCTTGCTGTATTCCAGTGCTCGGTGATTGAAATGCCACTATCTCCAACAAGATGTGCATGATTTTCCTTACATTAAAGCACATTTGTGCACTTAAAAAGCACCTTTCCATGTTGATAATTTTCCTCACATTAAAAACATTTCTGCTTTTAAAAGAACAGTTTTGCCTCATTATGAAGTTATGTCCCTGATCTGTATTTGATGCAGGGCCAGGATCTTCACAGGTTCCATAGTTTCCAGTAGCCTTCTTTCTGATGCTGTTATTTTTAATTAGTTAATTAATTAATTAATTAAGGTATTATTGATATACACTCTTATGAAGGTTTCACATGAAAAAACAATGTGGTTACTACTTTTACCCATATTATCAAGTCCCCACCCATACCCCAATGCAGTCACTGTCCATCAGTGTAGTAAGATGCCACAGATTTACTGTTTGCCTTCTCTGTGCTACACTGTTTTCCCCATGATCCCCCACACCATGTGTACTAAACATAATACCCCTCAATCCCCTTCTCCCACCCTCCCCCACCTGTCTTCCCACACGCCTCCCCTTTGGTCACCACTAGTCCCTTCTTGGAGTCTGTGAGTCTGCTGCTATTTTGTTCCTTCAATTTTGCAGCATTGTTATACTCCACAAATGAGTGAAATCATTTGGCACTTGTCTTTCTCCGCCTGGCTTATTTCACTGAGCATAATACCCTCCAGCTCCATCCATGTTGTTGCAAATGATAGGATTTGTTTCTTTCTTATGGCTGAATAGTATTCCATTGGGTATATATACCACTTTTTTTTATCCATTCATTTACTGATGGACACTTAGGTTGCTTCCATATCTTGGCTATTGTAAATAGTGCTGCAATAAACATAGGGATGCATATCTCATTTTCAAACTGGGCTGCTGCTTTCTTAGAGTAAATTCCAAGGAGTGGAATTCCTGGGTCAAATGGTATTTCTATTTTGAGTTTTTTGAGGAACCTCCCACTGCTTTCCACAATGGTTGAACTAATTTACATTCCCACCAGCAGTGTAGGAGGGTTCCCCTTTCTCCGCATCATCGCCAACATTTGCTGTTGTTTGTCTTTTCAAAGGCGGCGATCTGGTGTAGAGTTCTGGTGTGAGGTGATATCTTATTATGTTTTAATTTGCATTTCTCTGATGATTAGTGATGTGGAGCATCTTTTCATGTGCCTGTTGGCCATCTGAATTTCTTCTTTGGAGAAGTTTCTGTTCAGCTCCCCTGCCCATTTTTTAATTGGCTTATTTGCTTTTTGTTTGTTGAGGTGCGTGAGCTCTTTATATAATTTGGATGTCAACCCCTTATCGGATATGTCATTTATGAATATATTCTCCCATACTGTAGGATGTCGTTTTGTTATATTGATGGTGTCCTTTGCTGTACAGAAGCTTTTTAGTTTGATATAGTTGCACTTGTTCATTTTTGCTTTTGTTTCCCTTGCCCAGGGAGATATGTTCATGAAGAAGCTGCTCATATTTATGTCCAAGAGATGTTTGCCTATGTTTTTTTCTAACAGTTTTATGGTTTCATGAGTTACATTCAGGTCTTTGATCCATTTTGAGTTTACTTTTGTGTGTGGGGTTAGACAGTAATCCGGTTTCACTCTGTTGCAAGTAGCTGTCCAGTTTTGCCAACACCAGCTATTGAAGAGGCTGTCATTTCCCCATTGTATACCCATGGCTCCTTTATCGTATATTAATTGACCATATATGCTTGGATTTATATCAGGGTTCTCTAGTCTGTTCCATTGGTCTATGAATCTGTTCTTGTGCCAGTACCAAATTCTCTTGATTACTGTGGTTTTGTAGTACAGGTTGAAGTCAGGGAGCAGAATTCCCCCCACTTTATTCTTCCTTCTCAGGATTGCTTTGACTATTCGGGGTCTTCTGTCATTCCATGTGAATTTTAGAACTATTTGCTTTAGTTCATTGAAGAATGCTGTTGGTATTTTGATAGGGATTGCATTGAATCTGTAGATTGCTTTAGGCAGAATGGCCATTTTGACAATATTAATTCTTCCTATCCATGAGCACAGGATGTGTTTCAGTTTATTGGTATCTTCTTTAATTTCTCTCATGAGAGTCTTGTAGTTTTCAGAGTATAGGTCTTTCACTTCCTTGGTTAGGTTTACTCCTAGGTGTCTTATTCTTTTTGATGCAATTGTGAATGGAATTGCTTTCCTGATTTCTCTTTCTGCTAGTTCACCATTAGCATATAGAAATGCAACAGATTTCTGTGTATTACTTTTGTATCCCACAACTTTTCCTGAATTCAGATATTAGATCTAGTAGTTTTGGAGTTGATTCTTTATGGCTTTTTATGTACAATATCATGTCATCTTCAAACAGGGACAGTTTGAGTTCTTCCTTACCAATCTGGATGCCTTTTATTTCTTTGTGTTGTCTGATTGCCATGGCTACGACCTCTAGAACTATGTTGAAAAGAAGTGGGGAGAGTGGGCATCCTTGTCTTGTTCCCAATCTTAAAAGAAAAGTTTTCAACTTCTCACTGTTAAGTATAATGTTGGCTGTAGGTTTGTCATCTATGGCCTTTATTATGTTGAGGTACTTGCCGTAAATCCCCATTTTGTTGAGAGTTTTTATCATGAATGGTGTTGAATTTTGTCAAATGCTTTTTCAGCATCTATGGAGATGATCATGTGGTTTTTGTCCTTCTTTTTGTTGATGTGGTGGATGATGTTAATGGATTTTCGAATGTTGTACCATCCTTGCATCCCTAGAATAAATCCTACTTGATCATGATGGATGATCTTTTTGATATATTTTTGAATTCGGTTTGCTAATATTTTGTTGAGTATTTTTGCATCTATGTTCATCAGTGATATTGGTCTGTAATTTTCTTTTTTTGTGGTGTAATTGCCTGGTTTTGATATTAGAGTGATGCTGGCCTCACAAAATGAGTTTGGAAGTATTCCCTCTTCTTCTGCTCTTTGGAAAACTTTAAGGAGGATGGGTATTAGGTCATCACTAAACATTCAATAAAATTCAGTGGTGCTGCCATCTGCTCCACTTTTGTTCTTAGGTAGTTTTTTTATTACCAATTCAGGTTCATTGCTGGTAATTGGTCTGTTCAGATTTTCTGTTTCTTTCTGGGTCAGCCTTGGAAGGTTGTATTTTTCTAGAAAGCTGTCCATTTCTTCTATGTTATCCTGTTTGTTAGCATATAATTTTTCATAGTATTCTCTAATAATTCTTTGTATTTCTGTGGTGTCTGTAGTGATTTTTCCTTTCTCATTTCTGATTCTGTTTACGTGTGTAGACTCTCCTTTTTTCTTGATTAAGTCTGGCTAGGGGTTTATCTATTTTGTTTATTTTCTCAAAGAACCAGCTCTTGCTTTCATTGATTCATTCTATTGTTTTATTCTTCTCCATTTTATTTATTTCTGCTCTAATCTTTATTATGTCCCTCATTCTACAGTCTTTGGGCCTCATTTGTTCTTCTTTTTCTAGTTTCATTAATTGTGACTTTAGACTGTTCATATCGGATTGTTCTTCTTTCCTGAGGTAGGCCTGTATTGCAATATACTTTCCCCTTAGCACAGCCTTTGCTGCATCCCACAGATTTTGCGATGTTGAATTATTCTTGTCATTTGTCTCCATATATTGCTTGATCTCTGTTTTTATTGTTCATTGATCTATTGGTTATTTAGGAGCATGTTGTGAAGCCTCCATGTGTTTGTGGGATTTTTCATTTTCTTTGTGTAGTTTATTTCTAGTTTCATACTTTTGTGATCTGAGAAGCTGGTTGTTATACAATTTCAATCCTTTTGAATTTCCTGAGGCTCTTTCTGTGGCCTGGGATATGATCTATTCTTGAAAATGTTCCATGTGTACTTGAGAAGAATGTGTATACTGCTGCTTTTGGGTGTAGAGTTCTGTAGATGTCTGTTAGGTCCATCTATTCTAATGTGTTGTTCAGTGCTTCTGTCTCCTTACTTATTTTCTGTCTGGTTGATCTGTCCTTTGGAGTGAGTGGTGTGTTGAAGTCTCCTAGAATGAATGCATTGCATTCTATTTCCCCTTTTAATTCTGTTAGTATTTGTTTCACATATGCAGGTGCTCCTGTGTTGGGTGCATAGATATTTATAATGGTTATATCCTCTTGTTGGATTGACTCCTTTATCATTATGTAATGTCCTTCTTTATCTTTTGCTACTTTCTTCGTTTTGAAGTCTATTTTGTCTGATACAAGTACTGCAACTCCTGCTTTTTTCTCCCTATTAGTTGCATGAAATATCTTTTTCCATCCCTTCACTTTTAGTCTGTGTATGTCTTTGGGTTTAAAGTGAGTCTCTTGTAGGCAGCATATAGGTGGGTCTTGTTTTTTTTATCCATTCAGTGACGCTATGTCTTTTGATTGGTGCATTCAGACCATTTACATTTAGGGTGATTATCAATAGGTATGTAATTATTACCATTGCAAGCTTTAGATTCGTGGTTACCAAAGGTTCATGGTAACTTCCTTACTATCTAAGAGTGTAACTTAACTCGCTTAATATGCTATTACAAACACAGTCTAAAGGTTCTTTTTTTCTTTCTCCTCCATTCTTTATATATTAGGTATCATATTCTGTACTCTTTTTCTATCCCTTGATTGATTTTTGGGGATAGTTGATTTAATTTTGCATTTGCTAAGTAATTAACTGTTTTACTTTCTTTACTGTGGTTTTATTACCTCTGGTGACAGCTATTAAACCTTAGGAACACTTCCATCTATAGCTGTCCCTCCAAAATACACTGTAGAGATGGTTTGTGGGAAGTAAATTCTCTTAGCTTTTGCTTATATTGAAATTGTTTACTCCCTCCTTCAAATTTAAACGATAACCTTGCTGGATGAAGTATTCTTGGTTCGCGGCCCTTCTGCTTCATTGCATTAAATACATCATGCCACTCCCTTCTGGCCTGCAGGGTTTCTGCTGAGAAGTCTGATGATAGCCTGATGGGCTTTTCTTTGTATGTGATCTTATTTCTCTCTGGCTGCTTTTAATAGCCTGTCCTTATCCTTGATCTTTGCCATTTTAATTCTATATGTCTTGGTGTTGTCTTCCTTAGGTCCCTTGTGTTGGGAGATCTGTGCACGTTCATGGCCTGAGAGACTATCTCCTCCTGCAGATTGGAGAAGTTTTCAGCAATTACCTCCTCAAAGACACTTCATATCCCTTTTTCTCTCTCTTCTTCTTCTGGTACCCCTATAAAGCGAATATTGTTCCGTTTGGATTGGTCACACATTTCTCTCAATATTCTTTCATTCTTGGAGATCCATTTTCCTCGTTGTGCCTCAGCTTCTTTGTATTCCTCTTCTTTACTTTCTATTTCATTTATTGTCTCCTCCACCGTATCTAATCTCCTTTTAAAACTTTGCATTGTATGTTTCATTTCTGATACTGTTCTGGCAGTGGAGATAGGCATAGCAGCCGGGAAGCAGGAAACAGCTCTTTCATCCCCGCTGGGCACCAATACCTCTCCCCTGCGATTCAATACCGTTCTGTTATGATTGGATATCTGACCGGAATTCATTCCTGAGTTCTTGAATATTTTTCTGTATCTTTATGAGCATGTTAATGATTTTTATTTTGAAATCCCTTTCAGGCAGATTCATGAGGTTGATTTCACTTGAATCTTTCTCAGGGTTTGTATTCATAATTTTACTTTGAACCAGGTTTCTTTGGCATTTCATATTTGTATATGGCGCCCTTTAATGCCCAGAAGCTCTACTCTCTGGAGCTGCTCAGCCCTTGAAGCAATGTCGGGGATTGCAGGCGAGTAGTATTGGTGCCTGGGGGAGGAAAGAGCTGTTTCCTGTTTCCCGGCTGCTATGCCTGTCTCCACTGCCAGAACCAGTGGGCCGAGCACACAGGTATAAGCCTCTGTGCTTTGCGTTTGTTGTTGCTGTAAATGGGGCTTCCCTCTGGCTGGCCTAATGCCATGGTAGGGTTTGCCATTTTGTGAGCCAGGTGGGGCTGGCCAGAAGAAAGGCTCAGTAGGTTGCATATCACGGGCGCGGTCCTTGGAGCTCTGTAGCCAGCCAGGGAGCTGGAACACCTGAAGATCGAGAAAGTTCCCAACCTGCTGGGCAGAGTGCGCTTGGCTATTTTGTCTACCTGTCCTTTCTCCTGAGCAGTAAGCTCTGTGCAATCCTTGCCCCTTTAGCAGCCCTCTTGCTGTTAGGAAGTCTCTCAAACCTCCCACCTTTCTTTTGTCCCAGAGCAGCCGGATATGGATCCCTGCTTTCCACAAGCGGCTGGTATCTCAGTCTCTCCAGGTATTCTGCCTGTCTTAGCTTTCCAATCCCCTAATCATGAGAGTACCATGAAAACACCACAAAATGTAGGTTTGTGCTCCCAGATCAGATCTCTGGAGTTAGGTATTCAGCAGTCCCAGGCCTCCACTCCCTCCCCACTCTGATTCTCTTCCTCCTGCCTGGTGAACTGGGGAGGGGGAAGGGCTTGGGTCCCGCCAGACCATGGCTTTGATACGTTACCCTGTTCCGTGAGATTTATTCTTTTCTCCAGGTGTATGCAGTTTGGCATAGTCCTCTTTCCTGTTGCTCTTTCAGGATTAGTTGTTGTAATTATATTTTCGTATTATATGTGGTTTTAGGAGAAAGCCTCTTTCTTACCTCTCATGCCGCCATCTTTAATCCTCCTTTCTTATGCTTTTATAGGTAACTTTGCATATATTTGTGCTGAGTTTTTTCTGCCCTGGCTGTACATTTGCTATGGAAGCTCACCAGAATGGAAGCTACTAAGAATGGGGACAACTTCTTACTCATAAATATTTGTATCTCCAGAGACTAACACAATACTTGACACATAAAATGTGTCATTCCTGTTAATTAAAATATATGGACAATCATTTTCTTATCTCTTTCTTTCTACTGACATGTGTTGCTATGGTATACACCAGAACTCAGAGTTCACACTTTGAACAATCCTGTGTGTGAAGAGTCATGCACCAGTAATAGGGTCTGGGGAGTTGTAAGCAAATGCACCAAGTTTCTTTCCTGTTGGCTTGACATGGGTCCCCTCAAACGACCTAATTCTACACTAAATATCTCTTACCTGTTGGTGTCTGTTATCCACTGACCTATTTTTCTGGGGACTACTTCTTTTCTAACTTCTCATCTTGTTGAAGTGTTTAGTTCCTTCTATTTCTGACCTCATTTGTAGGAGAAGTAGAACAACTTGAAAATCCTATGGGAGTTTTTAGAGCACTTGGAAGAGTAAACTGGATAAAATTATAATTCTGGTGAAGGGATTCAACAAAGGTAGCCCCTGAACTAGCCAAAAGTGTGAATCATCTATCAGATCATGTGTACATCTACCTCCAGAGGAAGTTTTTTTTTGATACAAATAAGCCAGTTGGAACCTTAAGGCTGGTTAGTTGAACACTTCTCTGTTAACTAAATTCCACTATATTAATACCACCCCTTTCCCAGTTCTAACATAGCCCTTCAATAATCTTTGCTTTGAGGTTTATGCCTTGTCAGCACACAGCACATCCCTCCCCATTTTCACCCCCTATCAAATCATCCATTTTCCAACCAGGGCTGTCTCAGTCCTGGGTCACTTGGCTTGCCCCCTTCTCCATCACCCCAACACCTTTAACCATTTGTTATTTGTTTTGTTCTCAACAGACATTATTTTGTGGAAAAATCTACTTGGCTTTATATTCTGGGTCTCTTTTGCAATTCTCTCTAAATACTGTTTCTTTTTCTAACTCCTGTTGACTCATGGCTGGGAGAAGGTCAGCATATTGTGCTCCCCATTTTGTTTTCTAGGCCACTGGTTCCTCCAACTTGTGCCTCCAAATTTCCATTATGATCTCACCATGCTCGGTTTTTTGAAGACTCAAATGCAAACTACTTTTCTATGTCAGTCTGGATTATAACTCCATATTTCATAGTCTTCCCACTGCCACCACGAACACCAGAAACTCTTGTCTTTGCCGAAACTATTCTTATGGCATTCCAGATAATCACCTTGATGCCAGACTCTCCTTCTCCCACTTTTAACCTGTCATCCTTTCCACATATTGCTTATTCAATCTAAAAGTCAATTCCAATCTAGAAGGAAAGAGGGAAGGAAGGGAGGAAGGGAGGGAGGAAGGGAGGGGGGAGGAAGAAAGAATGAAAGTAAGAAAAAGTAAGCTCAAACTCCTCAAGTCTAGCATCCAAGGCTCCCTGTAATATGGTCCCAACATTTAACTCCAGTCTTATCTTTCAGTGTCCTCCCTTTTAACCAGTATAAACTATGTATTTTCCTGTCTTGTGGGATTTTCTGCTTTTAATAATGATAGTAAGCATTGCAATTTGTTAAGCATCACATCAAGGCATTACATTAAACACCTTACTTTTCATCAACTCAGCAACAGTACAAAGTAGGAACAATTACCCCACTTCAACAGATGAAAACATTGTTATAGGGAGTTATAGGGATTTCCTAAATCACTTATCTGAAAGAGGTAGACCCAGATTTGAATCCTGTCCATATGTCTCCAAAACTCATGCTGTTTCCTTTGTTTGAAATGTACCACTCTTTACTTACAAAAATCTACCCCATCCTCCAAAAACCATCTCAAATGCATCTTCCCTCATGAAACCACTTTCTATCCCTCTAACTAAATAGGATCACCCCTCCTCTGCACCGTCACAGTCTTGGATTGAAACTCTCTTATGTCACAAAACAGTCTGCCTTATTATAAAGTTATATAGATACTTTGCTTAGCCTTTTCAAAAGCCAAATTGGCAATAAGATATCATTGCTGTCTTACTGGAGCTTACATGTGTTACTTATTGCCTTTTGTATTCCTTTTGAACATAGTAGGCATTTATTACAGGGTTATTGCACAGAGTCAGTATCTATCTATCTGTCTATCTATCTATCATCTATCTATCCATCCATCCCTCTCTCTCAATCTATCCAGTCCATCCATCCATCCATCACGAGTCATCTATCCACACACTGGACTATTTTTGTAGAGGAAAGCAACAGAATGCTTTCCTAGACCATATTCTTCAGGCTACTGTAACCACAATGGCATTCTGAAACCTCACTTTTACAGTTGTCACTTGTGTAAAAAAGAGCATCCTTTATACCCAAGATATTTTTTGTTCAACTAAAATAATAAACTATTAATTTTTCTCTCTATATATAATCAAAGGATTCATGTCATCTGCTGCTTTTTTTTTTAAGTCTTACTTCTAGAATCTGATGTGAAGACAGCTTGTTTTTTGCTTAATGGCACTGGGGAAAAACCAGGTGTGAGGAATAAGAGGCAAAGTGACAGTAAGTGACAGAATCAGGATTTAAATCTAGGTGCATTTAACGTAGTGCCATAGTTCTTAACCAATATGCTATACTATCACAAAACCACTGCCTAGCCATTATGTTGCCACAAGCACAGTCATGCTATTTTGACAACAGATTCTGGCCACTGGGATTAGGATTTGTTTTTTCAAAACAATGTAGCTACCCACTGGTGATTTAAGGTGAGGGCTCTTTGTTCTTTCTTTTCCTTGTTTTGGTTTTAATAGAGAGGAAATGTCCTACCCCTACCATTTGTCCAAGGGACATCTCTTTTCACTGTGCTGTAGATTCTACCCCTGTTAAGGATTAATACAAACACTTGGTCTTATTCTTTGTCATTTTTCCCTATTACGTTTCAGAAGGAAACTTCAAATTTGGGGTTACCTTGCTGTCACCATTCTTGTATCTACTATTGATTTAAACTGGAGTGTAATTTAGAGAGTGAAGGATACTATTACACTGCCTGCACATTCTGTCTTTGCCCAGCATTTTCTGAACCAGAGATGAACCAAGATTGCCACTGAATATAGAGCCTATGGGAGGGAAAAGGCAAATTTAATCTGCATGTGTAATAAGAAATCTATTAAAATGCACCTTACAGGAGGTCTTCATTGCTTTAAAAATAGCATGCAAGTTTCTTCAGAAGGTATATGCTGTTCTTCACAAATTGGTCCTTTACCATTCTAGTCTCTTTTCTCACCATTTTCTCCTCTCAATTCTATTTCAGACAGGCTGAACTTCTTGTAGATCTTCCTAAAAGACATGCTTATCCTCAGCTCTGGAAATCTGCACATATTGATGTTTGCTTCCTTTACCTTACCTACCTAACCGTTACTGGCCCTTCAGGACTAAACTTGGGCTGTACTTCCTTTTGGGCTCCTTAACTCCCCCAAACAATGCCATAATAAATAGGCTCACCCTGCTTGTTTCCCACTGGTAGCACATGTCCTACTGATTTGCAATTGCCTGTCAACTGGCCTGTCCTCCCACTCAGCCTGCAAACCTCCCCCCCACCCCCCCAAGGGCAGGGACTTGGTCTTGTCCACTGTTAGAGTTCCAGGACTTTGAATGGTATTTGGAACATGGTATTTGGTGCTTATTACATTTTTACTGGTTGAATAGATAAATGGATGAAAGAATAAACTCTTTTCTAAGATGAGACAATCAGCTTTCTATCTTCTAGGTCTAGATATTATTCCCCATGACCCTACTATGCCCTGGAGGATTTTAAAAAGCCCGAATTACAGTAGTTTGGTAGCATCCAAATTTTATAAATATTTGGGCAACTGTCAGATTTCTTTTTATCATATGCACACTTTACATCTGGATATTTTATTTGCACAGGGATTCTTCTTCTTCTGGGAAATAATATAGGCATTCCTACTGATTATGCCATCAAAAGAGATGCATCAGCCTAAATTAATCTGAAAAACTAAATATAACCGAGTGGAGAAGAAATAATGCTTACTGTCATGAAGAGGCAAAGCACACATTATTTTTTTCTGTAATCAATTGCAAATTTACATTTGATAAGTCTGGTTGTTGTTTAATCAAAAATGATTATCTTCCTTGATTAAGAGTGCTTTTTAAGGAAAAGGAATTGCTAATTAGTTTGCTATCACTCTGTTGAAGGTGTTTGCAATTAAATTGAGGAGGTAAGGAAAGCTGCAAATGATTCAAATGCTGAACTGCAGTTTTCAAATATTAAAGGAGCTCCTTTTTAAAACTGTGTGAAGTTTTAAACTTCTTTAAAAAATACAAACCCTATTCCTAACCTGCAGAAAAAAAATCTGTGGGTTTTTGGTTGAGGCTACAGAGACTGAGTATTCAACATCTTTATTAATTATACCTTACCTAAAAAGAAGAACCAGTTGCTATTGTGTATTTAGATACATTTAGATAAAGTGATGATATTTGGCATTTTGATGTTTATTCTCTTCGTTAATGTCCCACTGACTATGCATGAATGCTACTCTCGAACCTGCCACACAAGTGTCCCTAAAGCTTGAAGGTTCACACAATCATGTGGCTTTTATTTCTATTATTCTTTTCACCTGGAGACAATGTCAAGGGAGTGATCTGTAATGAAACATTGGTTTCTTTGATAATATTTGAAAATGTTTGCTTCTTAGAAAATCAAATTGCCTAAAATTAATTTTTTCCATCTTAACCATTTTTAAGTGTATAGTTTGGTAGTGTTAACTGTATTTACATTGTATAATAAATGTTCAGAACTTTTTCCTCTTGCAAAACTGAAACTATACCCATTGAACAACAACTCCCCATTCTCTCCTCCTGTCAGTTCCTGGCAACCAAGATTCTATTTTCTGTTTTTATCATTTTTGACTTTCTAAGTACCTCCTATAAGTGGATCACATGGTATTGGTGTTTTTTTGACCAGCTTATTTCACTTGACCTAATGTCCTTAAGGTTCATCACATAGTGCATTTTCCTTCCTTTTTAAGGCTGAATAATATTCCATTGTAGATGTAGTACATTTTGTTTCCCTATTCATACACTGACTGACCCTTGGGGTGCTTCTACCTCTTGGCTATGGTGAATAGTGCTGCAATGAGCATGGGTATACAAATAGCTCTTTGAGATTCAGTTTTCAGTTCTTTTGGATATATATACCCAGAAGTGGAATTGCTGGGCCATATGGTTGTTCTGTTTTTTATTTTTTGAGGATCTGTTTTCCACAAGGACTGTACCTTCCCCCCAATGTTTTATAAGAGTTCCAATTTCTTCACATCTTCACCAACACTTGTTTTGTTGTTTTGAGAGCAGCCAACCTAATGGGCATGAGGTAGTATCTCATTATAGTTTTGATTTGCATTTCTCTAATGACTAGTGATATCGAGCATCTTTTCTTGTACTCCGTGTCCATCTGTATATCTTCTTTAGAGAAATGTCTATTCCAGCTATTTTAAACTCGGTTGTTTGTTTTCTTGTTATTGAGTTTTAGGAGTTCTCTATATATTCTGGATATTAATCTCTTATCAGATCTGTGATCAAATAGCATAGATTCAGTGAGTTGCCTTTTTATTCTGTTGATAGTATCTTTTGATGAAAATACTAATTTTTATGAAATCCCATTTGTCTTTTTATTTTTTATTGGCTATGCCTTTAATGTCAGATCCAAGAAATCATTGCCAAATCCAGTCTTGTGAAGCTCTTGCCCTATGTATTTTTTTAAAGAGTTTTATAGTTTTAGTTCTCACATTTAGGTCTTTGATCCAATTTTTGTACATGATGTAAGGTAAGGATCCAACTTCATTCTTTTGCGTATGGATATCCAGTTTTCCCAATACCATTTCTTGAAAAGACTATCTTTTTCCCCATGTGTAGCCCTGGCAACCTTGTCCAAGATCATTTGACCATATACATGAGGGTTTATTTCTGTTCCATTGCTCTATGTCTGTCTTTATGCCAGTACCATAATGTTTTAATTAATGTAGCTTTGTAATGCGTTTTGAAGTCAGGAAGTATGATGCCTCTAGCTTTGTTTTTCTTTCTCAAGATTGTTCCAGCTACAATAGTGCTTTTTTAAAAATGTGAATGTCAAACTATGTGAAGGAGAACATGGTGTTTTTATGAGAAACATTGTGTCCATAGAGAGTAAACAGAAATGGGGAGGGTCTAGAAATTATTTTATATAAAGAACACTTAAAGTAATATGAAATATTTAAAGTAAAAAAGAGAAAATGAAAGGAAACCATCACAGCCATCTTTGATCATTCATTCATTCAAAAACTGTTTAATAAATTCCTACTACGTACCAGGCATTCTGACTTCCTGCTTATATTTGCTGTTTCTGCCTGTCTCCTCCATCCCCACCTCCAGCCTGGGTAGACCAACAATCTTATGGGATAGGAAAGGAAACCAAGTCATCTTTTAAGACCAGACTGAGTGCTTATGAATGAATCTTATCACCCTGAAACAAAAAGTTCTACATTCGTGCTTTTGTCTTGGTTTAGCCTAAAAACTAAGCAGTTATTGGTCTATGGATTCAACACAATCCATAGGAAAATCCTTGCTGGACTTCAAAAGACACCATTAAGACAATGAAAAGACAAACAATAGACTGGACAAAACATTGGCAAAACTCATATCTGATAAAGGATATGTACTGGGGATATACAAAGAACTTCTACAACTCAATAAGAACACAAATAACCCATCAAAAAATAGCCAAAATCAACTCAAATAGAAATTTCACTGCAGAAGATACATGAATAGTTAATAAGCACATGAAAAGATGTTCAACATCATTAGTTATTAGAGAAAAGCAAATTAAAATCACATTGAGATACCATTTCACATGAACTGAAATGGCTATAATAAAAAGACAAGATATATATGAATACATATTTCTAATATATTTAATACATAGATATATACCTATACATACATGTAATGTAATATATATAATATAAAAAAGGCAAAAGTTAATGTTGAAAAGGGCAAGAACCATTATACATTGCTGATGGGAATATAAAATGGTACAGCCACTTTACAAAGTACTGTGGCAATATTTTTAAAAATTAAGCATAAATTTACTATATTGCCTAGCAGTTTCATTCTTAGGCATCTACCCAAAATAAATGAAACCATATAAGAGCATGCAGACTTGTACATGATTGTTCTTGGCAGCATTATTCAAAAGAGCCAAAAATTTGAAAAAAAACCTAAGAGTCCATCAGTTGGTGAATGGATATACAAAATGTGGTTTATCCATACAATGGAATGTTATTCAGCAATAAGAAGGGAAAAACTACAGACATACTTCCACATGGATGAAACTTAAAAATATTATTCTCAGTAAAAGAAGCCAGACACAAAAGACCATCTGTTGCATTATTCTATTTACAGGAAATATTCAGAAAGGACAAAGCTATAGAGAAAGGAAGTAGGTCAGTGGTTGCCTGGAGCAGAGGCAAGAAAAAACAAGGATTAATAGTAAGTGTGCATGAGAGACTTTATTGGGTGGTGAAAATGTTCTAAAACTGATTACAGTGATGGTTGCACAACTTACACATTTAATTTAAAAATTATTGAATGGAACACTTGTAAAGAGTGAATTATATGCAAAAATATATCTCAATGATGTTATTAATATGTAATTAGACAAAAAAATCACTACTTGCTTTTTCCTTTCCCATAAATCAACAACCTGACCCTAAATTTATGTGGAAATGCAAAGACCCAGAATAGTCAAAATAATCTTGAAGAACAAAGTTGGAGAACTTACACTTCCCAATTTCAAAACTTACTAAAAAGCTGCAGTAATTAAGACAATGTGATACTGGCATAAGGATAAACACAAAGATCAATGGGATAAAATCGAGAACCCAGATATAAGCCCTTACATTATTGTCAATTGATTTTTGACAGAGGTGCAAAGTAAAAGCAATAGGAAAAGAATAATCTGTGCTGGGATAATTAGGCATGCAGAAGCAAAAAAACCTAATTTGGACCTCTTCCTCATACCATATAACAAAATTAGCTCAAAATGGATGAAATTTAAATATAACAGACAACACTATAAAACCTTTAGAAGAAAACATAGGAGAAAATCTTCATGAGCTTGGATTAGAAAAACAACAAAAGAAAAAAATGGGATACAGTTTGATAAATTGGATTTAATCAAAATCAGAATCTTAAAATAAACACACTATCAATAAAGTGAAAGTGCAATCCATAGAATTGGAGAATGTATTTGCCAATCATATATCTAATAAAAAATATATACCCAGAATACATAGAAAAGTCTCACAACTCAATAATAAAAAGACAAATAATCAAACTGGATAACCTAGAAAAATGGACAACTTTCTAGAAAAATGCAGCCTTCCAAGACTGATCTAGGAAGAAACAGAAAATATGAGCAGACCAATTATCAGAAATGAAATTGAATTGGTAATCAAAAAACTACCCAAGAACAAAATCCCTGGACCAGATGAATTTTATCAGACATTTAGAGAAGACATAATACCCATTCTCCTTAAAGTTTTCAAAAAATAGAAGGCGGAGGGAATATTTCCAAACCCACTCCATGAAGCCAGCATCTCTCTAATACCAAAACCAGGCAAAGACACCACAAAAAAAAGAAAAATACAGACCAATATCTCTGATGAACATAGATGCAAAAATACTCAAAAAAATATTAGCAAACTGAATTCAAAAATACATCAAAAAGATAATCCATTATGGTCCAGTGGGATTCATCCCAGGGATGCAAGGATGGTACAACATTCAAAAATCCATCAACATCATCCATTACATCAATAAAAAGGACAAAAATCACATGATCATCTCCATAGATGCTGATAAAGCATTTGACAAAATGCAACACCCACTCATGGTAAAAACTATCAACAAAATGGGTATAGAAGGCAAGTACCACAGCATAATAAAGGCCATATACAACAAACCCACAGCCAGCATCATATTTAACAGTGAAAAGCTGAAAGGTTTTCCTTTAAGATCAGGAACAAGACAAGGATATCCACTCTCCCTGCTTTTATTCAACATAGTACTGGAGGTCCTAGCCATGGCAATCAGACAACACAAAGAAATAAAAGGCATCCAGATTGGTAAGGAAGAAGTTAAACTGTCACTGTTTACAGATGACATGATATTGAACATAAAAAACCCTAAAGAATCCACTCCAAAACTCCTAGAACTAATATCTGAATTCAGCAAAGTTGCAGGATACAAAATTAATACACAGAAATATCTATTGCATTCTTATATACTAATGATGAACTAGCAGAAAGAGAAATCAGGAAAACAATTCCATTCACAATTGCATCAAAAAGAATAAAATACCTAGGAATAAACCTAACCAAGGAAGTGAAAGACCTATACCCTGAAAACTACAGGACACTCTTAAGAGAAATTAAAGAGGACACTAATAAATGGGAATTCATCCCATGCTCTTGCTTATGAAGAATTAATATTGTCAAAATGTCCATCCTGCCTAAGGCAATCTACAGATTCAATGCAATCCCTATCAAAATACTGACAGCATTCTTCAACGAACTGGAACAAATAGTTCTAAAATTCATATGGAATCACAAAAGACCTCGAATTGCCAAAGCAATCCTGAGAAGGCAGAACAAAGCAGGGGGAATCTCACTTCCCAACTTCAAGCTCTACTACAAAGCCACAGTAATCAAGACAATTTGGCACTGGCACAGAACAGACCCATAGATCAATGGAACAGACTAGAGGGCCCAGATATAAACCCACACATATATGGCCAATTAATATATGATAAAGGAGCTATGGACATACAATAGGGAAATGACAGACTCTTCAACAGCTGGTGTTGGCAAAACTGGACAGCTACATGTACGAGAATGAAACTGGATTACTGTCTAACTTCATACACAAAAGTAAACTTGAAATGGATCAAAGACCTGAATGTAAGTCATGAAACTATAAAACTTTTAGAAGAAAACATAGGCAAAACTCTCTTAAATATAAACATGAGTAACTTTTTCATGAACATATCTCCTTGGGCAAGGGAAACAAAAGCAAAAATTAACAAGTGGGACTATATCAAACTACAAAGCTTCTGTACAGCAAAGGAACCATCAGTAGAACAAAAAGGCATCCTACAGTATGGGAGAATATATTCATAAATGACATATCTGATAAGGTGTTGACATCCAAAATTTATAAAGAGCTCACATGCCTCAACAAACAAAAAGCAAATAACCCAATTAAAAAATGGGCGGAGAATATGAACAGACACTTCTCCAAAGAAGAAATACACATGGACAGCAGGCACATGAAAAGATGCTCACATCGCTAATCATCAGAGAAATACAAATTAAAACCACAATGAGATATCACCTCACACCAGTTGGGATAGCCAACATCCAAAAGACAAACAACAACAAATGCTGGCGAGGACGTGGAGAAAGAAAGGAGACCACTCCTACACTGCTGGTGGGAATGTAAGCTAGTTCAACCATTGTGGAAAGCAGTATGGAGGTTCCTCAAAAAACTATAAATAGAAATAACATTTGACCCAGGAATTCCACTCCTAGGAATTTATCCTAAGAATGTAGGATCCCAGATTTTCAAAGACATATGCACCCCTGTTTATAGCAGCACTATTTACAATAGTCAAGAAATTGAAGCAACCTAAGTGTCCATCAGTAGATGAATGGATAAAGAAGATGTGGTACATATACACAATGGAATATTATTCAGTCATAAGAAGAAAACAGATTGTACCATTTGCAGCAACATAGATGGATCTAGAGGGTATTATGCTCAGTGAAATAAGCCAGGCGGAGAAAGGCAAGTACCAATTGATTTCACTCATCTGTGGAGTATAAGAACAAAGCAAAACTGAAGGAACACAGTAACAGCAGACTCACAGAACCCAAGAATGGACTAACAGTTACCAAACGGAAAGGGACTGTGGAGGGTGGGAAGGGATGGAGTAGGGGATTAAGGAACATAATGATTAGTACACATAATATAGGGGAGGCATGGGGAAGGCAGTAGAGCACAGAGAAGACAAGTAATGATGCTATAGCATCTTACTATGCTGATGGACAGTGACTGTAATGGGCATTGTGGTGGGGACTTGATAATGGGGGGAATGTAGTAACCACAATGTAGCTCATGCGAAACCTCAGCATAAGATTGTATATCAGCGATACCTTAAAAAAAGAGAAGTAATCAAATCTAAAATAAGCAAAGGATTTGAATACACATTCCTCTAAGGAAGATAAACAAATGGCCACTCAGTACATGAAAAGATAGCAATTTCATTAGTCATTGAGGAAATGCAAATCAAAACCACAATGAGATACTTCATACTCACCAGAATGACAATTATCAGTGAGACAGACAATAACAAGTGTTGGTGAGGACATGGAGAAATTACGGCTCTCATTATCGTTGGTGGGAGTGTAAAATGGTGTAGCACGTTGGAAAACACTTTGGCAGCTTCCCAAAATGTTAAACATCGAGTCACCAGATGACCCAACAATTCCATTTCTAGGTATTTACTGAGGAGAAATGAAACAAACATCCCCACAAAGATTTGTTTGAAATGTTCATAACAGCACTATTGACAATAGGCAAAAAGTGAAAATAACACATATGTTTACCAATGGCCAATGGATGAAGAAAATGGAAGTACGGAGTGCCATTCACCAAGGAAAAGGAACAAAGTACTGATACATGCTTTAACATGGATGAATCTCAAAAACACCTTGTTCAGTGAACGAAGCCAGACACAAAAGAATATGTATTACAGGATTCCATTTACATGGAATGTCCCCAAAAGCAAATCTATAGAGATAGAAAATACGTCAGTGCATGCTTAGGGCGGGGGGTGGGAATGGGAAGTGACTAAAGGGGCATGAGATTTATTTTTGTGGTGATGGGAATATCCTGAAGTCAGATTGTGGTGATGGTTGCACAACTTTGTCAATATACTAAAAGTCATTTAATCATATACTTAAAATAGATTAATTTTATGGTATGTAGTGTATAACTTGATAAAGCTGTTAATAAGAATAAGTTTTAAAAACCCTACCAGAAAATGAAAGGACCTAAAAATTATTTAATCTAACACTCATTTTATAGATGAAGTAAATGAAGTCAAGATAGGTTCCGCGCGGTGCCTAAGGTCATAGAGGCAGCCGGATCCTCGCAGGATCTGGGACCCAGGCATTGGGAGTTAGCATATTCACCACATTTCTTTCTTAGATATACATTCCTTGACTACCCAAATTAGAAGGGGTCACCTCTTAAGATGCTCTCACAGCAGTGGGAACATTTCCTTTATGGTCTTTAATACAGATTATCACTGTCCTTTGTCTCTGACAGGACAGCCAACTCTGTGGGAGAACAGCCCTTTCCACTTCTACTCACCACTTTATCTCTAGTGCCTAGCACAGAGTGCAGGAGTAATGTGGATTCTCAGTAAATATTTGTTGAATGAGTGAGTACGTGAATAAACAGATGGACCTTAAGCCCAAACATTCCCAGTAGTCATTATGAGGTAATGCCTCACGTGGAATCTTTCCCTGGCAAAGACGGGGTGAGCCCTGCACAGAGGTCTTCAGAGATGTACATTACCCATTGTAGCAAGTCAAAGCTGAATATTTTATGGTATTTCATAAAAGTGAATAGCTTCTTTAGATTGGAAAGAGGGGCCATTACAGAGGAAATACCCATTTGGCTTTGGCCAACTGTAGGGAAAGAAGAAGAGAACTTCTGGTGAGGCCCTTTGCTAAGACAACAAAAGCCTATGCAAAGCTATAGACCAGGGACACCTAATGTAAGAACTTTATAGGCTTTGCAACTGCTCACTTGGTTACTTTTGTTATCTTTCTGAATATGTGCTAGGGGATGGGACATGAATGTGGGGGAGGGGAGAATCTGGGATAGGGCAAGAGTCATATGTTTTTAAATGTTTTTTAACTGGCCCAACACTTGTATGTATCATGCATATGACCTAAAAAAATAGCTGAACATAGGACTTCCTATTACAATATATGATTATGATTGATTTCTACTCTTAACAATGTGTTGGTCACTGGCATTACAAAGTTACAGTGGTTACAGTTCCTGTTCCTAAGGCGTATATGATGCTCGAGGAGCATAAACAAGGAAACTGCCAATTACAGTACAGAGGGACCAGTGCTGAGTCCATTCAGGCCCACCCGGTTGCAAGTGGCACATGCTAATCTGCTGTCTCAGCAAAAAATATTTTTTTTCTAGAAGGACATGAAGCAGCTCACAAAACTTAAGGCAAAGTGAAGAATCAGGCCCTCAAAACAACAGCAACTTGAATAGCTCCAAAGACCTAGAGGACAGGAAAGAATTAAGAGCCTATTCAAGGCTCCACGGTTGGAATAAATCAATTCCATCATTTCCCAACATTGTGTCAATCACTCTCACTCAGTGAAAATTCCAGAAGAGTCTGAATGGTCAAGGTAGATCAGATGTCCATCCCTGGGTGTGGCAGAGAGCTTAGCACTGAGTCCCACCAAGATTGCATACAGCAGGAAGGGACAAATCCTTGGAGGAAAATTGAATTGTTTGCAGAATAAGGGCAGACACAAGCTGTAGACATCCCCATGAAAGTGTTAAATAGAGGATCCATCAGGCCAGGGCATAATGAAAACACAGCCCTAACCAACTTGTGGAGTTTCAGTTAAGTTTCCAGTGCAAGTAACATTTAAACAGGACTTACTGGGAGAGATTTCTGCAAAATTCTTCCCATCATATCTAGAAACAAGAGAAATTAGACCTATCAGCTTCTTAAGATTCAACTTTTGTTCTCTTAAATAAATTCTAAATCTTGGGGTAGTCAAGAGGACAGAAATTCTTAAATAAATCAATATTTGATAATAATAACAATAGCCAGGCTATCATTCACAATGTAGTTACTGTGCTCCAGACACAATGATTACATTGTTTCATTTAAACCCGTGAAGAACTGATGAGGCCGCCCTACATCCCTGTAAGGTGGAAACTCCATTTTCTCTCTTACAGAAGGAAAAGCGTAGGCTTGGAGTGGTCAGGAAACTGACTTAAAATGCCCACTGTAGCTCGCTGCCATAGGATTCAAACTCACGCTGGGGTGATGCCAAAGCCCATGTTTATAATAAATAGACACTAAAAAACTCCCAATATCTTTACTACAAAAAAATTGACTATGTGTTCTTTTGTTAGCGTTGGTGTTGTTCTAAAGTTCAAGTTAGTTTACTTTGGATTATTTCTGTTTGAATGGTAATATTGTTAAGGCTATTAAAAAATCTAAAATAAAAAGTTCCAAACTCAAAAAGTAATCTTTGGGCCCTTACCTTAGACTACATACATCAACTCAAAATTCACTTAAAGAGTTAAATTAAGAACTAAAACTATAATACTCTTCGAGGAAAGCAGGGAAAAATTTTCATAACACCACAGTACAGGCAACAAAAGCAAAAATTGATAAATGAAACTAAATCAAACTTTAAAACTTTTTTGCATCAAAGGAAACAATCAGCAGAGTAAAAAGGCAACCCACGGAACTAGAGAAAATATTTGCAAGCCATATATGTGATAAGGGATTAATATCCACAATATGTAAAGAGTTCCTACAACTCAACAAAATAACATGATTAAAAATTAGGCAAAGACTTAAATAGACTTTTCCCTAAGAAGATGTAAAGATGGCTCGGCATCACTAATCATCAGGAAAATGCAAAGCAAAAAAAACAACAACAAAACAGTGGGATACCACCTCACATTCATTAGGATGGCCACTATCAAAAAAACAGAAAATAGTAAGTGTTGATGAGGATGTGCAGAAATTGGAATTCTTATGCATGGTTGGTGGGAATGTAAAATGGCATAGCCACCATAGAAAACAATATGTAGGTTCTTCAAAAAACTAAACACAGAATTATCATTAGATATAGCGATTCCACTTCTGGGTATATACATCCAAAAGATTTGAAAACACAATTTTGAATAGATATTTGTACATTGCAACATTATTCACAAAGACAAGAGGTGAAAACTAAAATTTCCATCCATGCGTTAATAGATAAACAAAATGTGGTATATACATACAATGGAATATTATGCAACCTTAAAAAAGAAGGAAATCCTGTCACATGCTACAACATAGATGCGCCTTGCAGGCATTATGCCAAGTAAAATATGCCAGTCACAAAAAAGACAAATACTGTATGATTCCATTTATATGAGGTATCTGAAGTAGTCAGACTCTTAGAAAGCAGAATGGTGGTTGCAAGGTGCTGGTGGTGGAGGGGGAAGTGAGGATTTATTGTTCAATGACTAGCCATAGAAACTCAGTTTTGAAAGACGAGAAATTTCTAGGGATCTGTCGCACAACAATGTGAATAGAGTCAATACTACTGTACTACACATTTAAAATGGTTAAGTTGTTAATACTGTTATGCGTTTTCACTACAATTTTTTAAAAAACACTGTTGGCTTAGGTTAAGATTGGGGTCCCATGAATTCCCCAGTTCTTAATACACAATTTACCACCAAGGTCAGTCTCTGTCATCCTGTCCCTGTGAAATCGACTTTTTTCGAAAGCTTAAACAGAGGACTTTGCATTTATCCCTTTAGAATTTCTTCATACAGGCTTTAACTGATCCTTCCAAATCTAAGATAAGTGAGCATCTTGATGTCATTGGCTAGTCGCAGTGATCCTGTATTACCTGAAGCATTGTTTAATATGTCCCATATATCTCTATACAAGTTACTGAAATCAGGACTAAACAGCCAAGGTTAAGGTCCACAAATGACCTCTCTCTTCAGGCACTTTGTCTTGTTTATATTGTTTTTAATATACTTGCTTAACCAACCCACATATTTATTCATTCAATTTTTATTAGCTACCATGTGCCAGGTACTACCCTTGGTTACACATATATGAACACATACCCCCTACATTCACACACACACACACACACACACACACACACAGGCTCTTAAAGAGTTCATATTTCTATACTTTATTAACAAATATACCATAAAAGACTGTAAAATGCTTCTCTGAAATTCAGAAACAATGATCCTTAGTAATAAATACAATACCAATTGTATAGCAAAGGTGAAGCCTATCTTCCCCTCAAATCCAGGCTGTTCAACTTTTTCAACAACTGCTATTACAAATTCTTATGAATACATTAAATTTTGCTTCACATTTTCATGGCCTCACTTACCCTAAACTATTTTTAAAGTTCTAACCAATCGTTAAGCAATTTTTATGCTGACTTAAATATTCCGTAAAGAAATAAAGATTCTGTTTGGTTTGAATTTGTATGGTTCATTAAACCTATGGTTTTCATTACAGTAATATTTAGAGGACTAATTATCTCTGAGTAATCACAGAGTATGAAGCAATTTAAATGTCATTCCCGGCACAGGTTAGAAGCAAATTTACTTATTAAATTATAAATGTTTTACTTTATACTCACCATTAAATAATTTAAAAAGGAACATGACACAATTTCAAAGGCAAAAATATAGATGCAATGGCAGTAGCTTTGCATCAACTCAGAACAGCCTAAACTGAGTTTATTTTCTTAAATGTCAAAAACCTGTATTGTGGAGTTGTAGTTTCAAATGTAATTTTCAAGTAACTTATTTCACTAAAATTTTTCAGAAAGTTAGACACCATTTTGAAGTTTAAGGAACATTTTAGAATTGGAGTTAGTGACTTTAATTCCAAGAAAGAAGCAATATTGGACAATGATAATACAGAATTAGGTTGAACCATACATTGCAATTTTTACAAGTCAGAAGTGATTGAAAATTGGCAGTTTCATATACTTCAATCCAATGAATGGATTGCAGCATATGATAGGTCTTTAAAAATAGGAATTAATTTTTAAAATTATAAATAGAATTTTAAGTATTAAGTGAGATTTGGGGAAAAAAGGAAAATCTATAATCTCATCACACAAATGTAAATTCTGTACATTCCCTTCCATTACTTTCTATTTTTTTACATTCTTTTAGTCATAGCATACATGTTTGCATATATAAAATTTTTAACTGTACATCAATTATATTTTTTATTGGTGATATTAATCTTTATAATCTTTACTAACTGCCCAGTCTACTAATTGAATGTACCATAACTTACCTACTCATTCCCATATTGTTAAATATTTAGGTTGCTTCTAGTTTTTTGATAATGCAAATGGTGGTATGATGAGCATCTTGTGAATTGCTAAGAAAAAGCTGCTTTATATTCACATAATCCATTTAAAAATATCTGTGTCTCTGTATTTTTCCACTTTTTGGATATTTTAAATCAAGTAAATTATGATGAATACTCTTGATACATTAGGAATAGAAAGCTCCATATGTTTTTCTCTATAATTTACCATTAACCCTCAAAACTGATTTCTTATATAGTCATTAATTCATAATGACAACATGATAATAATTTTCAGAGCTCACATTCCACTACCAACTTTCCACTAAAACTTGAAATTAAAATGTCAGAATTCATTTCTGTCCTTGAAAATAATTTTTTGCTTCTCATGATTGATTCAAAACTTTGTTTTATATATTCACATGTTCTACTTCAGCTGCAAAATGAATCCTCCAGATAAGGAAGAAAGTAAGAGTTAAGAATCTAAAATCTGTTCTTATTAGTTTGACATTAGATAACAGGGTCAGATGTTGCTTCTTAACCTTTTTTGCATACTTAAAAATAAAAATGTGAATTATTGTACAATCAGGAGCTTAAACTTTTCTGTTGGACTATTGACAAGTTATAATTCTTAAATCTTAAAGAGTGTTATTTTTGTGTGTTTTGAAGAGAATGTGTTCAGTTCATTCTTAAGTCAGGGTCATACAACATCTTGGTCTGGCCCAGATTTTACATTTTCATTTGTAAGAATAGAAAAGGATGCTGAAGAACCATGTACACTCGAGATACTCATCAGCATAACTCATTATCCACCTTCAGGTCTCACTTCCAGCTCGTCTGTAGTCAACAAGTTGACTGGAGTTCTAGTACTCAGATTCATTAGGGCAGTAATGACAAGTCTTAGTAAGTGGATAATACACAGGCCTCTTTGGTTTGACTATTTAATCCAGAACAGTAGAAATAGAAACACATGAAATCTCTCATATTTTCCCTTTAATCATTCTTGGTCCTAATGCTCAATGGTTGGCAATACCTATATAGTTAACGAGGGTACATTATCTAGAACTAAAATAGACCATTTTTATCAGGAATGCCTCAATCTACTTTCTGTCCACCATCAAACATTCCATGAGGAGGGCCCATTTGATGCAACAAATGTGTGAGTGCCTTGTATATATAGTGTAAGATGTGTATCAAGGAAAGATGTGGCCTTGGTTTGTATATTTTTCCTGGTTTAATAAAGGGCTAGATTCTTCCCAAACACATCCTGTGGCTGAAAATGTTTTTGTTGGCAGTTATGCAACCTTATGAAAAAGCGTGGTCTTCTCCAAATTGGACATACTATAATTGAAGACATTAGTCATAGCTGGTGCTTTTTCCTTCCATTTGAAACAGCACACTTTAATGCTTTCTTTCAAGGCCAGATTTTAAGTGACGAATTAAAATATTGGAGAAGAAATACTATCTGTAACAAAAAAAATTGTACAGATAACATTTTAAATAGCAATCTGCATCAGAAGGAGGAGAAACAGCAGTGTCATTTTCTCACATTTCAACCCCCAGGCACGCACATATAATCTAACAAACCACACACTGTGATGTAGCACTCATTCATACCCTCAGCATGTATTTACTGAGCCCTTGTCATGGTGTCACACTGCAATCCTCACTGTGGGGAATATGAAGGAAAAGAAAGGCCCATCCTTGCCCCCAAGAAGCTTACAGCACCTTTGGGGAGACAAGGCAAACAGGAAAAGTCTAGTAAGAGTGTGGAGTACTGACTCTAGGACCCAGACGATAGGGCCTCAGCATGGCACAGGGAATGGCCTTGGGAGGGCTGCAGAGAAGCAGTGAGGCTTGAGCTGGCTCTTCAGGGATCAGTAGGGTTAGTTTAGGCTAGATGAGGAGAGCTTTGCAGGGTGGGGTACTGAGGAAAACATTTAAGCAAGGGCAGGATTGTGTAACAGTGTCCAGGCGCTGCTGAGTAATAGACAAGCTGGCTGAAATGGAGAGTCATGTCATGGAAAATTAGATTGGAACTAGATTTGGAGGTGGGGAGGCACAAGGAAGGCAACTAACTCTGCTACCCACTGTATGCGGAGCCCTTTATCCATCTGATTGACCTGTTCCAGCAGCCTGCTACTTCCTGGCTTTATAGATGAGAAACTGAGGCTGAGGCAGATTCTGGGACTTTTTCCAAGGTCATAAGACTAGTTTGTAACAGCACCAAGATTCAAACCCAATTCTGTCACCATATTCTTGCTCTCTCCCTTATATTAGTTGCTTTAAGTGTCTTGCAGAGGCCCTTGAACTTGGTTCTGTATGAATGTGTGAACATGTGAATGAAGGAAGACATAACCAGCCATGGTGACTTGTGATGTGAGTGCCTTAGGAGATCCTAAACAAAGATAAAGTAAGTACAAAATGGCCTAACTTCTTCAGATTGCAAGAGTTTAGATCACATGAATTCCAAGGTTTATTATGGTAGAAAGTCAGGTTGGTGTTCAAGGGTGCTCGGGTTTTACATGTTATGTAATTTAACATAACAATTTAGATAAGTTTTTTAGAATGTAGTCCTACTGAAATCCTGTTCTGAAAACTTTCACATCTTCTATGAAATTATGCACCCTAACAGAATAGAGAGCCCAGATATAAAACCAAGCATATATGATCAATTAATATATGATAAAGAAGCCATGAAGATACAGTGGGGAAGAGACAATCTCTTCAATAACTGGTGTTGGGAACACTGGACAGCTGCATGGAAGAGAATGAAACTGGATTACTCTTTAGCCCCATATAGAAAAGCAAACTCAAAACGGATTAAAGACCTAAAAATAATACACAAAACCATAAAACTCATAGAAAAACCATAGGCAGAGTCTCGAGCATAAGAATGAGCAATTTTTTTCTGGACACATCTCCTCAGGCAAGGGAAACAAAATAAACAAGTGGGACTACATCAAACCAAAAAGCTTCTGTACAGCAAAGAACACCGTCAGCAGAACAAAGGCTACCTACAGTATGGGAGAATATATTTTAAAATGCTTTATCTGATAAGGGGTTAACATCCAAAATATATAATGAATTCATACAACTCAACACCAAAAAAACAAATAACCTGATTAAAAAGTGGGTGGAGGACCTGAACAGACATTTCTCCAAAGAAGAAATACAGATGGCCAACAAGCACATGAGAAGATGCTCCCCATTGCTAATTATCAGGGAAAGAAAATCAAAACCACAGTGAGATATCACCTTACACCAGTCAGACTGGCCACTATCCAAAGACAAGAAATAACAAGTGTTGGTGAGGATGTGGAGTAAAGGGAACACTCCCACACTGTTGGTAGGAATGGAAATTGGTATAGCCACTGTGGAAAGCAGTATGGAGTTCCTCAAAAAACTAAAAATAGAAATACCACAGGACCCAGTAATTCCACTCCTAGGAATTTACCTGAAGAAAGTGAAATCCCTGATTTGAAAAGATATATGCACCCCTGTTTATTACTGCATTATTTACAATAGCCAAAATATGGAAGCAACCTAAATGTCCATCAGTAGATGAATGGATAAAGAATAGGTGGTACATATACAAAATGGAAAATTATTCAGCCATAAAAAAAAGGAATCCTGCCATCTGCAACAACATGGATGGAGCTAGAGGATATTATGCTCAGTGAAATAAGTCAGGCAGAGAAAGACAAATACCGTATGATTCACTTATTTGTGGAATATAAAATCAAACCAAAACAAGACAAAATGAACAAAATAGCAGTAGACTCATAGGCACTGAGAAGTGACTAGTAGTTACCAAGGCGGAGGAGTTGGGATGGGTGGGTGGGGAGTTTGAGGGAGATAAAGGTATACAAAATTTCTCAATCATAATATAAGTCGATCACGGGGCTGGCAATACAGCATGGAGAATATAGCCAATGCTCCTATAACATCTTTCTACATTGACAGATAGTAATTGCACTAGAGGGGATGAATATTTAATAATATGAGTAACTGTTGAACCACTGTGTTGTATACTTGAAGCCAATATAAGATTGTATATCAACTATACTTAAATTAAAAAAAAGAAATTACGTACCCTAAACTTTATGTCAAAAATTTTGCAAAGGATGAATAACAGATTTTTTTTTTCTGATGATAATATTTACAGGCATCATCTGCTCTTAGTTGCCGAAGACTGGTATTTTCAAACCTCAGGATAACATAGGTTTATTTTTTCTAATTAAAATAAATAGCTGACTCTTTACAGTAAAAAGTAAACAAGAATCCCCCCTTTTGCCTGCAGCGTTTTCCCACTGTTCCTTCTTTGTTGTACATTATAACAGCTGTAATACAGTGTACATAAAAATGGAATGTGGTGGTTAAATATTCAGAGCCATTTGCTATTCAGTGTGTCTTTATTATTTTTAGCAAAAACCAGACAATCTAATTATTCATTTAACCCAGTTTACAAACTTTCAGTATCTAATTTTTATCTATCACTGGCAGATTTCTGCTTTTTCTGAAAAAGAAGATATTGGCCTTGCTTTTACATAGCCTTCCAGCCTCCTAGAAAAACCCATTTCATGGTCCAGGGCACTTAGGTTTCAAGCTCTCAGGTCTCAGAGTTGGCAAAGTGCAGTAAGTGCAGACCAGAGAGGGACTGAAGACAGAATCTTTTCTCCCTGGGAGGACAGATAGTCCCTCCAACATATGGGCTTAACTGGGACAGAAAGATCAGGAAGAAAGTTCTGCTCATCTTCTTTCTGTTTTATTGTTATGAATAGGATGGCATTTTTCAGAGGTTACTCCCTTAGCAAAACAAAGAAAAAATGAAGCAGAGGAAGGGGAAAATGTTTCCTAAAATGTGTTGACTTCTGGGCTTCCTAGTTGTACCACCTGTGGAGCCGCACAGGGCCCTGCATTCAGAAAGGCCTCGTGCTTGGTTTAGAGCTCTGCCATCTCTGTCTAGAAATTCTTAATAATATGTAAATCAGGCCTTGCATTTTCATTGTGCACTAGGCCCTGCAAATTATGTAGCTGGTCCCATGGACAAGTGAAATACATGATGCAAAAGGTGCTCATTTTGCTCTAAGCTGAAGGCTTCTAGCAGGCTGACTGAAGAAGAGAAGGCAACTCCAGGGACCAAAGGAAGTAGAGGGAAGAGGGAACCAAGGAAATATTCATTGGTAACTTGCCTTTTCATGACTAACAATGATGCAGCTGCATCCTGTTCTCAAGGGAAAAAAGAGAAATACGGTTGGAAAGAAAAATTGTATATTTGATACCTCTTCCCTTGTGGCTACTTTTTATCCAAAAATCTACATTCCTTGCTTACACTTCCCTGTACCTACCTTGTTCTGTGCGAATAGTCATTTAGACATAGTCTGTAGTTTTACTTATATAATCCACAATTGCTTCTGATATCAAAGGTAAAATCTTACATTTACACTATAGTTAAAACCAGAGACAACAGGCTTAAAGTGGAGGGAGTCACTAGAGCTAAGCCCACGTCACCAAACTTGAGACTTACCAGCTAACCTAACTCAGTTTAGTTGCTCCCACAAATATAATCTTAACCAGTCAGTCTGGAATTACAAGGTGAGCGCTAGTGAGGTAATCTGCTGGATGGATCCCTCCCACCCTCCAAAGAAAGGCAACCTTGCCTGAAATCACCAGCTCTTTGCTAGAATAACTTCCTTGTCCCACCTCCTTCTGCCTATAAAAGTCTTCCATGTTGGCTCAAGATGGCAGTGTGAGTAGGGCGATGGAAATCTCCTCCCAAAACCATATATATTTTTGAAAATACAACAAATACAACTACTCCTAAAAAAAAGACCAGAAGATACAGGACAACAGCCAGGCTACATCTACATCTGTGAGAACTCACTGTCTCATGAAAAGAGTAAGATACAAAGCTGTGACCCGGCAGGACCCAAGCACTTCCCCACCCCAGCTCACCAGTGGGAGGAAAAGAATCAGAGTGGGGAGGGAGTGGAAGCACAGGACTGCTAAATACCCAGCCCTGGTAATCTGCACTGGGAGCACAGACACACATTGCATGGTGTACTGGATAGTAGAGAAACAGAATAGGAAAATCGGAGACAGAGACTGCGAGTGGGTCCCCACAGCCGGCTCCCCTGGGACAAAAGAAAAGTGGGTGCTTTTTAAAAGTCTTAAAGGGACAAGGGCTTAACAGCTGGACAAAATTGTCCCTGCACACCCAGCCCAGCAGGCTGGGAATCTTAAGGAACTTCAGGTGCCCTAACCCTCTGGGGGGCAACCCAGCCCCAAACCCCTCACAGCGATAAGCAGCCTGCCGTTCATTCCCCCCGGCCAGTGCTGCAAGCAAACTGGGTGACCCGCCACAGCTGTGGAGCAGCCGTGGAACAGGCCCGTCCACAGCAGTCCCACAGCCTTCTCCCAGCGTGCAGCTAACCGGGACAGAACCAGAGGCTGCTGCTGGCACGCAGCTGCCAGCACAGACAGAGGAAGCTACAGCAAGGTCCGGAAGACACGAAGGGGCGCCATTCTCACAGGGGAACACACCCAGCATGACTGCGACCCCCCGCAGGGCTCCAGGCTATCCCGAGGGCTGCCCCACCCATGGCAGCTGAGGAGATTATCCCAGGGACTGCTCTCAGTGTGCAGGCAAATGGCACAGGCAGCAGAAGCTGGAACAAGGTCTGGAAAGCACAAAGGGGTGCCGTTCTTGCAGGAGAACACACCGGCGCATCTCCAACCCCCCACAGGGTCCTAGGCTATCCCGAGGGCCGCCCCGCCCACAGCAGCTCAGGAGATTATCCCAGAGACTGCTCCTGGTGTGTGTAGGTAACAGACACAGGCAGCAGAGAAGGGCAAGGTGACCAGCAAGCAGGAAGGGGCTCTTGTCCCCCAGCTGACATGCATCACCTGCCTGCAACCACTTCTATCACCATGAAAAGGCAGAAGAATCTGGTCCAGTCAAAAATCACTCAGACAACCCCAGAGAGAGGGTCTGGTGGGATAGATATAACCAATCTTCCTGTGAAAGGATTCAAATAAAAGTCAAAACCATGCCAATGAAGCTGCAGAGAAATATACAAGAGCTAAGGGATGAAGTGCAGAGGGAGATAACAGAAATGAAACAATCAATAGGTCTTAAGAGCAGACTGGATGAGGTGCAAAAGACTGTTAATGGAATAGAAATCAGAGAACAGGAGTACAGAGAAGCTGAGGCAGAGAGAGATAAAAGGATCTCTAGGAATGAAAGAATATTAAGAGGACTGTGTGACCAATCCAAACGGAACAATATTCGCATTATAGGGGTACCAGAAGAAGAAGAGAGAGAAAAAGGGATAGCAAGGGTATTTGAAGATATAATTGCTGAAAACTTCCCCAAGCTGGGGAAGGAAATAGTCTCTCAGACCATGTAAGCCCACAGATCTCCCAACACAAGGGACCCAAGGAGGACAACACCAAGACATAATAACTAAAATGGCAAAGGTCAAAGACAAGGACACAGTATTAAAGGCAGCCATAGAGAGAAAAAAGATCACCTACAAAGGAAAACCCATCAGGTTATCATCAGACTTCTCAACAGAAACCTTATAGGCCAGAAAGGAATGACATGATATATTTAATGCAATGAAACAGAAGGGCCTTGAACCAAGAATACTGTATAGAGCAAGATTATCATTTAAAGTTGAAGGAGGGATTAAACAATTCCCAGACTAGCAAAAGATGAGGGAATTTGCCTCCCACAAACCACCTCTGCAAGACATTTTAAAGGGACTGCTCTAGATGGAAGGACTCCTAAGGCTAAATAGATGTCATCAGAGAAAATAAAATCACAGCAAAGAAAGCAGACCACCAAAATACTAACTAAAGGCAAAAAATAAAATCAACTATCCACAAAAGCAGTCAAAGGAAACACAAATGAATACAAAATAAAACACCTAACATATAAAGAATGGAGGAGGAAGAATAAGAAGAGAGAGAAATAAAGAATCATCAGACTCTGTTTATAATAGCTTAATAAGAGAATTAAATTATATGGTTAGATCGTAAAGAAGGTACCCTTGAACCTTCAGTAACCACGAATCTAAAGACTGCAATGGCAATAAGTACATATCTTTCGATAATCACACTCAATGTAAATGGACTGAATGCACCAATCAAAAGACACAGAGTAACAGAATGGATAAAAAAGCAAGACCCATCTATATACTGCTTACAAGAGACTCTCCTCAAGCCCAAAGACATACACAGACTAAAAGTGAAGGAATGGAAAAAGATATTTCATGCAAAAAATAGGGAGAAAAAAGCAGGTGTTGCAGTACGTGTGTCCGACAAAATAGACTTCAAAACAAAAAAGGAACGAGATAAAGTAGGACAGTACATAATGATAAAGGAGTCAGTCCAACAAGAGGATATAACCATTATAAATATCTATGCACCGAACACAGGACCCCTGACATATGTGAAACAAATACTAACAGAATTGAAGGAGGAACTAGACTGCAATGCATTCATTCTAGGAGACTTCAACACACCACTCACTCCAAAGGACAGATCAACCAGACAGAAAATAAGTAAGGACACAGAGGCACTGAACAACACCCTAGAACAGGTGGACCTAACAGACAACTACAGAACTCTACACCCAAAAGCAGCAGGATATACATTCTTCTAAGTGCACATGGAACATTTTCCAGAAAAGACCACATACTAGGCCACAAAAAAGAGCCTCAGTAAATTTTAAAAGATTGAAATAGTACCGACCAACTTCTCAGATCACAAAGGTATAAAACTAGAAATAAACTGTACAAAGAAAACAAAAAGGCTCACAAACACATGGAGGCTTAACAACATGCTCCTAAATAATCAACAGATCAATCACCAAATTAAAACAGAGATTAAGCAATATATGGAGACAAATGACAACAATAGTACAAAGCCCCAACTTCTGTGGGACGCAGACAAGGCAGTTCTAAGAGGAAAGTATACAGGCCTTTTTAAAGAAAGAAGAACAATCCCAAATGAATAGTCCAAAGTCACAATTATTGAAACTGGAAAAAGAAGAACAAATGAAGCCGAAAGTCAGCAGAAGTAGGGACATAATAAAGATTAGAGCAGAAATAAATAAAATTGAGAAGAATAAAACAATAGAAAAAATTAATGAAACCAAGAGCTGGTTCTTTGAGAAAATAAACAAAATAGATAAACCCCTAGCCAGACTTAAGAGAAAAAGAGAGTCTACACACATAAACAGATTCAGAAATGAGAAAGGAAAAATCATGATGGACCCCACAGATATACAAAGAATAATTAAATAATACTATGAAAATCTATATGCTAACAAGCTGGATAACCAAGAAGAAATGGACAACTTTCTAGGAAAATACAACCTTCCAAGACTGACCAAGGAAGAAACAGAAAATCTAAACAGACCAACCACCAGCGATGAAATTGAATCGGTAATCAAAAAACTACTCAAGAACAAAACTCCCAGACCAGATGGATTCACCACTGAATTTTATCAGACATATAGAGAAGACATAATATCCATTCTCCATAAAGTTTTCCAAAAAATAGAAGAGGAGGGAATACTTCCAAACTCATTCTATGAAGCCAGCATCATTCTAATACCAAAACCAGGCAAAGACCTCACCAAAAAAGAAAATTACAGACCAATGTACCTGATGAACGTAGATGCAAAAATACTCAACAAAATATTAGGAAACCAAATTCAAAAACACTTCAAGAGGATCACACACCAGGATCAAGTGGGATTCATCTCAGGGATGCAAGGATGGTACAACATTCGAAAATCCATCAACATCACCCACCACATCAACAAAAAGAAGGACAAAAGCCACATGATCATCTCCATAGATGCTGAAAAAACATTTGACAAAATTCAACACCCATTCATGATAAAAACTCTCAACAAAATTGGTATAGAGGGCAAGTACCTCAACATAATAAAGGGCATATATGACAAACCCACAGCCAACAGCGAGAAGCTGAAAGCTTTTCACCTAAGATTGGGAAAAGACAGGGATGCCCACTCTCCCCACTGTTATTCAACATAGTACTGGAGGTTCTAACCACGGCAATCAGACAAAACAAAGAAATACAAAGCATCCAGACTGGTAAAGAAGAAGTCAAATTGTCACTATTTGCAGATGACATGATATTGTACATTAAAAACCCTAAAGAATCAACACCAAAACTACTAGAACTAATATCTGAATTCAGCAAAGTTGCTGGATATAAAATTAATACACAGAAATCTGTTGCTTTCCTATACACTAATGATGAACTAGCAGAAAGAGAAATCAGGAAAATAATTCCATTCACAATTGCATCAAAAGAATAAAATACCTAGGAATAAACCTAACCAAGGAAGTGAGAGACGTATATCCTGAAAACTAGAAGACAATCTTTTTTTTTTTGATCGTTATCACCTACATTTTATTTTATTTTATTTTTTCATTTTCTTAAAAATTTTATTATCATTAATTTACAATTACATGTGCAATATTACGATTATTAAACTACCCCTTCTTCAGGTCCCCCGCACCAACCCCATTACAGTCACTGTCCATCAGCGTAGTGAGATGCTATAGAATCACTACTTGTCTTCTCTGAGTTGTACTGCCCTCCCCGTGCCCCACCCAACATTACATCTGCTAATCGTAAGGCCCCGTTTTCCCTCTTATCCCTCCCTTCCCGCCCATTTTCCCCAGTCCCTTTCCCTTTGGTAACTATTAGTCCATTCTTGGGTTCTGTGAGTCTGCTGCTGTTTTGTTCCTTCAGTTTTTTTCTTTGTTCTTATACTCCACATATGAGTGAAATCATTTGATACTTGTCTTTTTCGGCTTGGCTTATTTCACTGAGCATAATACCCTCTAGCTCCATCCATGTTGTTGCAAATGGTAGGATTTGTTTTCTTCTTATGGATGAATAATATTCCATTGTGTATATGTACCACCTCTTCTTTATCCATTCATCTACTGATGGACACTTAGGTTGCTTCCATTTCTTGGCTATTGTAAATAGTGCTGCAATAAACATAGGGGTGCATCTGTCCTTTTCAAATTGGGCTGCTGCATTCTTAGGGTAAATTCCTAGGAGTGGAATTCCTGGGTCAAATGGTATTTCTATTTTGAGTTTTTTGAGGAACCTCCATACTGCTTTCCACAATGGTTGAACTAATTTGCAGTCCCACCAGCAGTGTAGGAGGGTTCCCTTTTCTCCACATCCTCGCCAACATTTGTTGTTGTTTGTGTTTTGGATGTTGGCCATCCTCACTGGTGTGAGGTGATATCTCATTGTGGTTTTAATCTGCATTTCTCTGATGATTAGCGATGTGGAGCATCTTTTCATGTGCCTGTTGGCCATCTGAATTTCTTCTTTGGAGAAGTGTCTATTCATGTCCTCTGCCCATTTCTTAATTGGATTATTTGCTTTCTGTTTGTTAAGGTGCATGAGTTCTTTATATATTTTGGATGTCAACCATTTATCAGATACGTTTTTTATGAATATATTCTCCCATACTGTAGGATGTCTTTTTGTTCTACTGATGGTGTCCTTTGCTGTACAGAAGCTTTTCAGCTTGATATAGTCCCACTTGCTCATTTTTGCTTTTGTTTCCCTTGCCCGGGTAGATATGTTCATGAAGAAGTTGCTCATGTTTATGTCCAAGAGATTTTTGCCTATGTTTTTTTCTAAGAGTTTTATGGTTTCATGACTTACATTCAGGTCTTTGATCCACCTTGAGTTTACCTTTGTGTATGGGGCTAGACAGTAGTCCAGTTTCATTCTCTTACATGTAGCTGTCCAGTTTTTCCAACACCAGCTGCTGAAGAGGCTGTCATCTCCCCATTGTATATCCAAGGCACTTTTATCAAATATTAATTGACTGTATATGTTTGGGTTAATGTTTGGATTTTCTATTCTGTTCCACTGGTCTGTGGGTCTGTTTTTGTGCCAATACCAAATTGTCTTGATTACTGTGGCTTTGTAGTAGAGCTTGAAGTCAGGGAGTGTAATTCCCCTGTTTTATTCCTCCTTCTCAGGATTGCTTTGGCTATTCGGGGTCTTTTGTGGTTCCATATGAATTTTAGAATTATTTGTTCCAGTTCATTGAAGAAAGCTGTTGGTAGTTTGATAGGGATTGCATTGAATCTGTAGATTGCTTTAGGTAGTATAGCCATTTTGACAATATTTATTCTTCCTAGCCAAGAGCATGGGATGCATTTCCATTTGTTAGTGTCCTCTTTAATTTCTCTTAGGAGTGTCTTGTAGTTTTCAGAGTACAGGTCTTTCACTTCCTTCGTTAGGTTTATTCCTAGGTATTTTATTCTTTTTGATGCAATTGTGAATGGAATTGTTTTTCTGATTTCTCTTTCTGTTAGTTCATCATTAGTGTATAGGAAAGCAACAGATTTCTGTGTGTTAATTTTGTATCCTGCAACTTTGCTGAATTCAGATATTAGTTCTAGTAGTTTTGGAATGGAATCTTTAGGGTTTTTTATGTACACTATCATGTCATCTGCAAATAGTGACAATTTGACTTCTTCTTTACCAATCTGGATGCCTTGTATGTCTTTGTTTTGTCTGATTGCTGTGGCTAGGACCTCCAGTACTATGTTGAATAACAGTGGAGAGAGTGGGCATCCCTGTCTTGTTCCCGATCTTAGATGAAAAGCTTTCAGCGTCTCGCCGTTAAGTATGATGTTAGCTGTGGGTTTGTCATATATAGCCTTTATGATGTTGAGGTACTTGCCGTCTATACCCATTTTGTTGAGAGTTTTAATCAGGAATGGATGCTGAATTTTGTCAAATGCTTTTTCAGCATCTATGGAGATGATCATGTGGTTTTTGTTCTTCTTTTTGTTGATGTGGTGGATGATGTTGATGGATTTTCGAATGTTGTACCATCCTTGCATCCCTGGGATGAATCCCACTTGATCATGGTGTATGATCCTCTTGATGTATTTTTGAATTCGGTTTGCTAATATTTTGTTGAGTATTTTTGCATCTACGTTCATCAGGGATATTGGTCTGTAATTTTCTTTTTTGGTGAGGTCTTTGCCCGGTTTTGGTATTAGAGTGATGCTGGCTTCATAGAATGAGTTTGGAAGTATTCCCTCCTCTTCTATTTTTTGGAAAACTTTAAGGAGAATCAGTGTTATTTCTTCTCTATATGTCTGGTAGAATTCAGAGGTGAATCCATCAGGCCCAGGGGTTTTGTTCTTGGGTAGTTTTTTGATTACCAATTCGATTTCGTCACTGGTGATTGGTCTGTTTAGTTTTTCTGTTTCTTGCTTGGTCAGTCTTGGAAGGTTGTATTTTTCTAAGAAGTTGTCCATTTCTTCTATGTTTTCCAGCTTGTTAGCATATAGATTCTCATAATATTCTCTTATGATTGTATTTCTGTGGGGTCCGTCGTGATTTTTCCTTTCTCATTTCTGATTGTGTTTATGTCTGCAGATTCTCTTTTTCTCTTAATGAGTCTGGCTAGGGGTTTATCTATTTTGTTTATTTTTTCAAAGAACCAGCTCTGGGTTTTATTGATTTTTTCTATTGTTTTATTCTTCTCAATTTTATTTATTTCTTCTCTAATCTTTATTATGTCCCTCCTTCTGGTGACTTTGGGCCTCATTTGTTCTTCTTTTTCCAATTTCAGTAATTGTGTCTTTAGACTATTCATTTGGGAATGTTCTTCCTTCTTTAAATAGGCCTGGATTGCAATATACTTTCCTCTTAGAACTGCCTTTGCTGCGTCCCACAGAAGTTGTGGCTTTGTGTTGTTGTTGTCATTAGTCTCCATATATTCTTTGATTTCTGTTTTGATTTGGTCGTTAACCCACTGATTAATTAGGAGAGTGTTGTTAAGTCTCCATGTATTTTTGAGCCTTTTTGATTTCTTTCTAAAATTTATTTCTAGTTTTATACCTTGGTGATCTGAGAAGTTGGTTGGTAGGATTTCAATATTTTTGAAATTACTGAGGTTCTTTTTGTGGCCTAGTATGTGGTCTATTCTGGAAAATGTTCCATGTGCACTTGAGAAGAATGTGTATCCTGTTGCTTTTGGGTGTAGAGTTCTGTAGATGTCTGTTAGGTCCATCTGTTCTAGTGTGTTGTTCAGTGCCTCTGTGTCTTTACTTATTTTCTGTCTGGTTGATCTGTCCTCTGGAGTGAGTGGTCTGTTGAAGTCTCCTAAAATGAGTGCATTGCTGTCTATTTCCTCCTTTAATTCTGTTAGTATTTGTCTCACATATGCTGGCGCTCCTGTGTTGGGTGCATATATATTTATAATGGTTATATCTTCTTGTTGGACTGACCCCTTTATCATTATGTAGTGTCCTTCTTTATCTTTTGCTACTTTCTTCGTTTTGAAGTCTATTTTGTCTGATACAAGTACTGCAACACCTGCTTTTTTCTCTTTGTTGTTTGCATGAAATATCTTTTTCCATCCCTTCACTTTTAGTCTGTGTATATCTTTGGATTTGAGGTGAGTTTCTTGTAGGCAGCATATAGATGGGTCTTGCTTTTTTATCTATTCTATTACTCTGTGTGTTTTGATTGGTGCATTCAGTCCATTTACATTTAGGGTGATTATCGATAGATATGTACTTATTGCCATTGCTGGCTTTAGATTCGTGGTTATCAAAGGTTCAAGGTTGCTTCTTTACTATCTAACAATCTAACTTAACTTTCTTGTTAAGTTATTGTAAACACAGTCTGATGTTTCTTTATTTCTCTCCCTTCTTATTCCTCCTCCTCCATTCTTTCTATAATAGGTGTTTTATTCTTTGCCTTTAGTTGGTGTTTGGATGGTCTGCTTTCTTCGCTATGATTTTTTTTTCTCTGGTGACATCTTTTTAGCCTTAGGTGTGCTTCCCTCTAGAGCAGTCCATTTAAGATATCCTGTAGTGGTGGTTTATGAGAGGCAAACTCTCTTAACTTTCGTTTATCTGGAAATTGTTTAATCCCTCCATCATTTTTAAATGATAATCGTGCTGGATACAATACAAGGTTCGAGGCCCTTCTGTTTCATAACGTTAAATATATCATGCCATTCTCTTCTGGCCTGTAAGGTTTCTGTTGAGAAGTCTGATGATAGTCTGATGGGTTTTCCTTTGTAGGTGATCTTTTTTCTCTCTCTAGCTGCCTTTAATACCCTGTCTTTATCTTTGATCTTTGCCATCTTAATTATTATGTGTCTTGGTGTTGTCTTCCTTGGGTCCCTTGTGTTGGGAGATCTATGAGCTTCGGTGGACTGCGAGACTACTTCCTTCCCCAGCGAGGGAAAGTTTTCAGCAATTATTTCTTCAAAGACACTTTCTATCCCTTTTTCTCTCTCTTCTTCCTCTGGTACTCCTATAATGCGAATATTGTTCCGTTTGGATTGGTCACACAGTTGTCTTAATATTCTTTCATTCCTAGAAATCCTTTTATCTCTCTCTGCCTCAGCTGCTCTGTACTCCTGTTCTCTGTTTTCTAGTCCATTAACAGTCTCTCGCATCTCATCCATTCTGCTGTTAAGCCCGTCGATCGCTTGTCTGATTTCTGTATTGTCTTTCCTCAGTTCCCTCACTTCCTCCCTCAGCTCTTGCACATTTCTCTGTAGGTCCATCAGCATGGTTATGACTTTTATTCTGAATTTTTTTTCAAGGAGGCTGTGCATTTCCATCCCTTCAGACTCCCTCTCTGGGGTTGTCTGGTTGATTTTGGTCTGAACCATATTCCTCTGTCTTTTCATGGCTGTATAATTTGGTCATTGATAGTTGCCACGTATGTCAGCTGGGCTCTTTAAGACTTTAAAAAGAGAAGAAAAAAAAAGAGAAAGAAAAGGAAATTAAGAAAGAAAGAAAGAAAGAAAAAAGAAAGAAAAGAAAAAACAAAAAAAAACAAACAAAAAAGCCCACCGGACGTAGATTCTGTGGGAATGCTCTCGGTGGCGCTATTGCCCCACTATTCCACAGCTGTGACTGTGCTGCTCCGCAGGGCCCTTTATCGCTCGGGCAGGGGTGGGAACGAATAGGAGGCTGTTGATCTCAGTGAGAAGTGTTAAGTATGGCTACGCTTCCTCAGTCGCCAGCTAAGGCGTCTGAAACTCCCCAGGACTCG
>JAVSCE010005964.1:0-26886 GCA_032199065.1 Smutsia gigantea | reverse complement strand
GGAGAATACTTGGGGCTGAGCCGCTGGAGTTGCTGTGGGCAGAACCACCATCTGCCCAGCCTTCAGCAATGTCAGGAGCCACAGGCGAGTGGGACCAGTGCCTGCCAGGAGGAAGGAGCTACCATGGCTGGCTCCTGCAGTACTCACTCCACCGGGCTAATATAGGGCCGAGAAAGCTGGGAGGGTCTCCTGCCTTTCTGCCTGCAATGCCTGTCTCCACTGCCAGGTCAAGTGGACTGTGAGTGCAAGGAGGAGACTTGGTGCTCTGCTGGTGGAGCTGCCATGGGCAGAGCCATACTCTGCCCAGCATGGAGCAATCGTGGAGGCCTCAGATGAGCTGGGCTGGTGCCTGCCGGGAGGAAAGAGTTCCTGGGGCTGGCTCCCGTGGACAGTTCCCCAGCTGCTCCTGAGCAGAAAGCACTGTATAACTCTTTCCCCTCTGTCGCCCCTCTCACTGCTTGGAAGTCTTTAAAACTGCCCACTTTGCTTTGTCTTGGGTGCTGGTAGATCATGTTCTCCACAAGTGGCCTGAATCTCTGCCTCACCACATGTTCCTCTTTTCTTGGTTGTCCTGCCTCACTAATCACCAGAGCACCATGTAATGTAGGTTCATGTTCCCAGAGCAGGTCTCTTGGGCCAGGTGTTCTGTGGTCCTGGGCTCCTATTCCCTCCCCACTCCCATTCCTCTTCCTCCCACCTGTGGGCTGGGGTAGGGAGAGGGCTTGGGTCCGTCCAGATCATGGCTTTGACACTTTACCCTTTTCTGTGAGGTCTTATCTTCTTCCCCAGTGTAGGTAGTCAGTTCTGCAGTCTTCAGGTCAATTTCAGGTTTAGTTGTATTTGCTGTATTTTCATGTTCTATGTGATTTTGGGAGGAAGTTTCTTCCTTGCCTTCTTACACTGCCATCCTTTTCCCAGAATCTTACTCATAGGTATTTTACAAATTTTGTCGGAATATAAGATATTTGTATTTCTGTGGAGTGGTATTTCTGTAGTGTGCATATTATTGTGTTGGTTTTCAGTTGATTTTTCTGGATTTTTTATAAAAATTGTCATGTTTTCTCTAAATCATTAGTTCTTAAACTCTCATCCATGATCTACCATCAGAACTATCCTTTGTTAGAAAAGCAAGTTATCTAGGCCCATCCCACATTAATAATGAATGAGAAACTGGGATTGGAGGGGCATAGGGCCCAGGAATCTGTGTTTATCTCACTCTCCAGAGGATTCTGATGCATACTCGACTTTGAGGACTACTGATGTGAATAGTGATTTTTATTTTTTCTATCTATATTTTCATTTCTTACCTCTTTTTTCTTGCAAGATATGTGTATAACAGATGGATTATGTAGAATGGACATTGACTGAAGGCGATGAGACAAATTGCTAAACTTCTGAGAATAAACCTAGGGAGGGGAATGATGAGAAATGCTCTAGTCCTTAACCGGTGAATGGGGGAAACCTAACTTTAGAGAGGGAAATTAAGTAAGAGAAATTAAGAAGATAATTTGGGTTAAGGATTATGGTGGGTAGCAGAGAGAAGTATGATTCAAAGTGAGACATAGTACAATGTCATCCCTGTAGATAAGAGTTACAACATTATGAAATTGCAAGAAATGAAAACAGCTAAGCTTGGCAATTGACAATAAATATTTGTTAGATGAAACTTAGCCCTTGTTATACAAGGGCAGTGACTATTAGAAAATCAGAATTGCATTAATCCAAGGTTAATAACTTAAACATTGGTAAAGGGCTCATTGCAGTGATGAAACATATGGTGCCATTAGCTGATATATACCAAAGGCGTTCCTAAAGCCTATTGTGAGTGACAACATGAAAAGAGATTCCCGAGGGATCATATTGAGGAGGAAGGAATGGTCTTATTTTAAAGAGCAGTTGGAAGCGTATGGTGTATGGTGTATACTTGTAGCAATAGAGAGCAAGATGGTGGTGACCACATGGTGGTGACAGGCAGATTGCCTCAGTGACAATAGGAAGAAAACTGAAATTGTTGAAGATAAATTTATCAGCCACCCTGGTGTGCAGACAGGGAAAGGGAGAAACTTAATGAACATGGGGGAATCTAGTGTTTTTGGTAGGAGTTTAGACGAAGAAGTAGCTGTTGTCATACCTCTCTGGACCCCTTGTTTGTAGCACAAACTGTTGATCAGGAAGAACCCAGGCAGGCTGGTCACTGATATAAAAGATGTGTTGTAGCTGCAGCCTTTAGGACAGTGCAACCATTGTCATTTATAACATTTCACGTTTTGTTAGGGGTACGTATGTGGGAACATACCACATAGTCCTAGCCAATTATAGATTTACTCTAGGGAAAAATCATCACCCAGGCCAACATCTACTACTCAAGTGTTTTAGGTAAGACCTCTTCAGTGCTGCAGGTAGGAGGGGAGTGTGGTGTTTGTCCTGTATGAAAGCTGAATGATTTGATAGTCTAACACTCTGTGACATCTTAAAAATCTAACTTTGTGTAACTATTTCTGAAAGAATACAGTTGTTTCTTAAACTCCAGTTTTTGCAATTTCAAGATGATATTGAATTTTTAGTGATGCTGCTATATATAACTTGACTTAGAGAAGTGCAATTATGTACAATTTTTCTACATTTTGCAGTTTTTCAATTTTGTAGTGTTTAGCATTTTTCACTGATCTTTTCTGTCAGCTTTTCTTATCACAGTACTTAACAAAATTTTATTTGAAGACAGACTATTATAGAAACTTAGCTTTTTTTATATAACATCAGCTTAGTTCTTAAGCAGGGTTTACCATACATGATGTGAAATTGGTTAGGCCTATCTAAATCCCATTACTTTTAAAGCTTTTGGTTCTTTGACAGGGTAGGAAAGAGTGGGACAGTGGATTTTAATTAAATGCTAAGTCATAAACTGGAATCTCTATTTGAAATATTATCTGACTATATGATAGGTGCTTGAGAAATATTAGATTTGGGAATTATTTAAAGGCTTAGCAAAGCAGAAGGAACAAAATAGCAGTAGACTCATAGACACTGAGAAGGGACTAGTGGTTACCAAGGGGCAGGGGTTGGGGAGGAGGAAGGGGATAAAGGGGCACAATAATTCGCAATCACAATATAAGTTGATTACAGGGACCGAAGTACAGCACGGAGAATACAGTTAATGATTCTGTAACATCTTACTACATTGCTAGATAGTGACTGTACTAGAGCGGATGAGGATTTAATAATATGGGTAACTGTTGAGCCATTGTATTGTATATTTGAAACCCACGTAAGATTATATAACAATGATACTTTAATTTAAAAAGATCACATAGTGTATTATTCTATATATATGAAATATCCAGAATAAGTAAATCCTTAGAAACAGAAAACATGTTGATGGTTTTCAGTAGCTAGGAGGAGGAGAGGATAGGGAGTAACTAATTGGGACAGTATTTCCTTTTGGGGTGAGGAAAATGTTTTGGAACTAGATAGAGGAACAACATTGTGATCATACTAACTGCCACTAAGTTGTTCACTTTAAAACGGTTAATTTTAATTTTACGTTATGTGCATTTCACCTCAATAAAATTTTTAAAAGAAAAAAAATAAGGCTTCAGAGTCAAATTGATTGAACTTATGCAAGATATCTCAACTGTTAGAAAGGGTCTTGTCAGTTTTATTCCTGGTGAGCTAAGTAGAATATTTTAAGGACAAAACCACAAATAGGTCTTTTTCAGGTGTGTGCTCTGAGTAATGATTAGTTTCCCTTTTATTCTTGAGAGTATCATGGCCATGAACAAGTGTGTCTTTTTTTTTTTTAGGTATCATTAACCTACAATTACATGTGCAACATTATGGTTACTAAACTCCCCACTTCATCAAGTCCCCCCCACCTACCCCATTACAGTCACTGTCCATCAACATAGGGAGATGCTATAGAATCACTACTTCTCTTCTCTGAGTTGTACTGCCCTCCCCGTGCCCCCCCAACATTATGTGTGCTAATCGTAGTGCCCCTTTTCCCCCCTTGTCCTTCCCTTCCCATCCATCCTCCACAGTCCCTTTCCCTTTGGTAACTGTTAGTCCATTCTTGGGTTCTGTGAGTCTGCTGCTGTTTTGTTCCTTCAGTTTTTTTCTTTGCTCTTATACTCCACAGATGAGTGAAATCATTTGATACTTGTCTTTTTCCGCCTGGCTTATTTCACTGAGCATAATACCGTCTAGCTACATCCATGTTGTTGCAAACAGTAGGATTTGTTTTCTTCTTATGGCTGAATAATATTCCATTGTGTATATGAACCACATCTTCTTTATCCATTCATCTACTGATGGGCACTTAGGTTGCTTCCATTTCTTGGCTATTGTAAATAGTGCTGCGATAAACATAGGGGTGCATCTGTCTTTTTCAAACTGGGCTGTTGCATTCTTACGGTAAATTCCTAGGAGTGGAATTCCTGGGTCAAATGGTATTTCTATTTTGAGTTTTTTGAGGAACCTCCATACTGCTTTCCACAATGGTTGAACTAATTTGCATTCCTACCAGCAGTGTAGGAGGGTTCCCTTTTCTCCACATCCTCCCCAACATTTGTTGTTGTTTGTGTTTTGGATGTTGGCCATCCTCACTGGTGTGAGGTGATATCTCATTGTGGTTTTAATCTGCATTTCTCTGATTAGCGATGTGGAGCATCTTTTCATGTGCCTGTTGGCCATCTGAATTTCTTCTTTGGAGAAGTGTCTATTCATGTCCTCTGCCCATTTCTTAATTGGATTATTTGCTTTTTGTTTGTTAAGGTGCATGAGTTCTTTATATATTTTGGATGTCAACCCCTTATTGGATATGTCATTTATGAATATATTCTCCCATACTATAGGATGTCTTTTTGTTCTACTGATGGTGTCCTTTGCTGTACAGAAGCTTTCAGCTTGATATAGTCCCACTTGTTCATTTTTGCTTTTGTTTCCCTTGCCTGGGGAGATATGTTCATGAAGAAGTCGCTCATGTTTATGTCCAAGAGATTTTTGCCTATGTTTTTTTCTAAGAGTTGTATGGCTTCATGACTTAAATTCAGGTCTTTGATCCATTTTGAGTTTACTTTTGTGTATGGGGTTAGACAGTAATCCAGTTTTATTCTCTTACATGTAGCTGTCCAGTTTTGCCCACACCAGCTGCTGAAGAAGCTGTCATTTCCCCATTGTATATCCATGGTTCCTTTATCATACATTAACTGCCTGTATATGTTTGGGTTAATGTTTGGATTTTCTATTCTGTTCCACTGGTCTGTGGGTCTGTTCTTGTGCCAATACCAAATTGTCTTGATTACTGAAGCTTTCTGGTAAAGCTTGAAGTCTGGGAGCGTAATTCCCCCTGTTTTATTCTTCCTTCTCAGGATTGCTTTGGCTATTTGGGGTCTTTTGTGGTTCCATATGAATTTTAGAACTATTTGTTCCAGTTCATTGACGAATGCTTTTGGTATTTTGATAGGGATTGTGTTGAATCTGTAGATTGCCTTAGGTAGTATAGCCATTTTGACAATATTTATTCTACCTAGCCAAGAGCATGGGATGCATTTCCATTTGTTAGTGTCCTCTTTAATTTCTCATAGGAGGGTCTTGTAGTTTTCAGGATATAGGTCTTTCACTTCCTTTGTTAGGTTTATTCCTAGGTATTTTGTTCTTTTTGATGCAATTGTGAATGGAATTGTTTTCCTGATTTCTCTGTCTATTAGCTCATTGTTAGTGTATAGGAAAGCAACAGATTTCTGTGTATTAATTTTGTATCCTACAACTTTGCTGAATTCAGATATTAGTTCTAGTAGTTTTGGAGTGGAGTGTTTAGGGGCTTTTATGTAGAATATCATGTCATCTGCAAATAGTGACAATTTGACTTCTTTACCAATCTGGATGCCTTGTATTTCTTTGTTTTGTCTGATTGCCGTGGCTGGACCTCCAGTACTATGTTGACTAACAGTGGGGAGAGTGGGCATCCCTGTATTTTTCCCGATCTTAGATGAAAAGCTTTCAGCTTCTCGTTTTTAAGTATAATGTTGGCTGTGGGTTTGTTTTATATGGCCTTTTTTATGTTGAGGTACTTGCCCTCTATACCCATTTTGTTGAGAGTTTTTGTCACGAATGGATGTTGAATTTTGTCAAATGCTTTTTCAGCATCTATGGAGATGATGATGTGGTTTTTGTTCTTTTTGTTGATGTGGTGGATGATGTTGATGGATTTTAGAATGTTGTACCATCCTTTCATCCCGGAGAGGAATCCCACTTGATCATGGTGTATGATCCTCTTGACGTATTTTTGAATTCAGTTTGCTAATATTTTGTTGAGTATTTTTGCATCTATGTTCATCAGGATATTGGCTGGTAATTTTATTTTTTGGTGATGTCTTTGCCTGGTTTTCGTATTAGAGTGATGCTGGCTTCATAGAATGAGTTTGGAAGTATTCCCTCCTCTTCTATTTTTTGAAAACTTTAAGGAGAATGCGTATTATTTCTTCTCCATTGGTCTGGTAAAATTCAGAGGTGAATTCATCTGGCTTGGTGGTAGTTTTTTGATTACTGATTCAATTTCGTTGCTGGTAATTGGTCTGTTTAGGTTTTCTGTTTCTTGCTTGGTCAGTCTTGGAAGGTTGTATTTTTCTGAGAAGTTGTCCATTTCTTCTAGGTTTTCCAGCTTGTTAGCATATAGATTTTCATAGTATTCTCTAATAATTCTTTATATTTCTGTGGGGTCCGTCGTTATTTTTCCTTTCTCATTTCTGATTGTGTTTATGTGTGTAGATTCTTTTTCTCTTAATAAGTCTGGCTATGGGTTTATCTATTCTGTTTATTTTTTCAAAGAACCAGCTCTTGGTTTCATTGATTTTTTTGTATTGTTTTATTCTTCTCAATTTTATTTATTTCTTCTCTGATCTTTATTATGTCCCTCGTTCTGGTGACTTTGGGCCTCATTTGTTCTTCTTTTTCCAATTTCAATAATTGTGACTTTAGACTGTTCATTTGGGATTGTTCTTCCTTCTTTAAATAGGCCTGGATTGCAATATACTTTCCTCTTAGAACTGCCTTTGCTGCGTCCCACAGAAGTTCTGCCTCTGTGTTGTTGTTGTCTTTTGTCTCCATATATTGCTTGATCTCTGGTTTAATTTGGTCGTTGATCCATTGATTATTTAGGAGCATGTTGTTAAGCCTCCATGTGTTTGTGAGCGTTTTTGTTTTCTTTGCACAACTTATTTCTTGTTTTATACCTTTGTGATCTGAGAAGTTGGTTGGTAGAATTTCAATATTTTTGCATTTATTGAGGTTCTTTTTGTGGCCTAGTATGTGGTCTATTCTGGAAAATGTTCCATGTGCATTTGAGAAGAATGTGTATCCTGCTGCTTTTGGGTGTAGAGTTCTGTAGATGTCTGTTAGGTTCATCTGTTCTAGTGTGTTGTTCAGTGCCTCTGTGTCTTTACTTATTTTCTGTCTGGTTGATCTGTCCTTTGGAGTGAGTGGTGTGTTGAAGTCTCCTAAAATGAATGCATTGCTGTCTATTTCCTCCTTTAATTCTGTTAGTATTTGTTTCACATATGTTGGAGCTCCTGTGTTGGGTGCATAGATATTTATAGTGGTTCTGTCCTCCTGTTGGACTGACCCCTTTATCATTATGTAATGTCCTTCTTTATCTTTTGCTACTTTCTTCGTTATGATGTCTATTTTATCTGATACAAGTACTGCAACACCTGCTTTTTTCTCCTTGTTGTTTGCATGAAATATCTTTTTCCATCCCTTCACTTTTAGTCTGTGTATGTCTTTGGGTTTCAGGTGAGTCTCTTGTAAGCAGCATATAAATGGGTCTTGCTTTTTTATGCATTCTATTACTCTGTGTCTTTTGATTGGTTCATTGAGACCATTTACATTTAGGGTGATTATCAATAGATATGTACTTACTGCCTTTGCCGGCTTTAGATTCGTGGTTACGAAAGGTTCAAGGGTTGCTTCTTTACTATCTAACAGTCTAACTTAACTCTCTTTTTAAGCTATTATAAACACAGTCTGATGATTATTTCTCTCCCTTCTTATTTTTCCTCCTCCATTCTTTATATATTAGGTGTTTTATTCTGTACTCTTATACGTTTCCTTTGACTGTTTTTGTGGATAGTTGATTTTACTTTTTGCCTTTAGTTAGTATTTGGATGGTCTGCTTTCTTTGCTATGATTTTATTTTCTCTGGTGACATCATATTAGCCTTAGGCATGCTTCCATCTAGAGCAGTCCCTTTAAGATATCCTGTAGAGGTGGTTTGTGGGAGGCAAATTCCCTCATCTTTTGCTTGTCTGGGAATTGTTTAATCCTTGCCTCAAATTTAAATAATTGTGCTGGATACAGTGTTCTTGGTTCAATGCCGTTTAGTTTCATTACGTTAAATACATCGTGCTATTCTCTTCTGGCCTGTAAGGTTTCTGTTGAGAAGTCTGATGATAGTCTGATGGGTTTTCCTTTGTAGGTTATTTTTTTTCTTTCTCTGGCTGCCTTTAATACTCTGTCCTTGTCTTTGATATTTGCCATTTTAATTATTATGTATCTTGGTGTTGTCTTCCTTGGGTCCCTTGTGTTGGGAGATCTGTGGGCTTCTGTGGTCTGAGAGACTATTTCCTTCCCCAGCTTGGGGATTTTTTTGGCAATTATTTCTTCAAAGATACTTTCTATCCCTTTTTCTCTCTCCTCTTCTTCTGGTACTCCTATAATGCGAATATTGTTCCGTTTGGATTGGTCACACAGTTCTCTTAATATTCTTTCATTCCTAGAGATCCTTTTATCTCTGCCTCAGCTTCTCTCTATTCCTGTTCTCTGAATTCTGTTCCATTAACAGTCTCTTGCACCTCATCCAGTCTGCTCTTAAGCCCTTCAATTGCTTGTCTCCTTTCTGTATTGTCTCTTCTCACTTCCTCCCTCAGCTCTTGCATATTTCTCTGTAGATCCATCAGCATGGTTATGACTTTTATTCTGAATTCTTTTTCAGGAAGATTGTTTAAATCTATCCCATCAGGCCCTCTCTCTGGGGTTGTCTGGGTGATCCTTGTCTGGACAATATTCCTCTGTTTTTTCATGGCGATAGAAGTGGTTGCTGGTAGGTGCCACATGTGTCAGCTGGGAGAGCAAAGTCCCTTCCTGCTTGTCATTCTCTGACAAGTGTGTCTTTTTAATTACAGTATATGTCTTGTTATATTTTTGTCCCGTCTTTTTCTTAATCTTTGAAAACATTTTTTTTTATATGCTCGCCTTTGTATGTCATGTTTTGTTTGCTCATCTAAATATTTCCTACTTTAGGACACGGATAACATATTATACCTTTTTGTTTATTTTTTATGAAAGCATTTCAAACATACAGAACAGTACAAAGAACAGTATCACAAACACTCACATAACCTTTTTGTTTATTTTTTGTGAAAACATTTCAAAAATACAGAACAGTACAGAGAACAGTTTTGCAAACACTCGTATAACCACCACTTAGCTATATAATACCTTAATGTTTTGGCATTTTTCTTCAGGAGCCTTAAGAAAATATTAGATATAGGTGAATCTCCTAGCATATCCCTCCCCAACTGTGTTTCTTTCTCTTCCTCTCCTGAAGTAGCTATTATCTCAAATTTGGGGTTTATCATTCCCATGAATATTTTTACACTTTTTCTGCATATGTCTGTTTGTGTATACATAATATAATGTGTATGTGTACATACAGATAATATATATGGTATTGTTTTTTGTGTTTTTGAGATTTCTGTTAATGCATTGTACTTCTTCAGTTTACATTTTTGTTTAACATCATGTTTTTCAGATTTGCCTGTTCTAGTATCTCTAGTTATGAAGATAGAACGTTAACTTCCACTATACATCTGCCTCCAACTGCCTGCTGTTTCTCTGCTTCTTATTAAAGTACAACTGTGAGAGTGGTGTGTCCTTGTTTCCTCTTTCCTTTTATTCTCTCTTGAACCCACACTAATCAGCCTTTTTTTCCACCATTCCTTATAAACCACTCTTACTGAGGTTTCCAGTGACCTCCATGTTACCACTCTAAGTTGTCATTCTCAGTGCTTCATGTAGCCTCCCAGCATCATCTGACACACTTGATTACTCCTTTCCTCACATAACACTTTATTTTACCTTGTAGCTTACACCTCTGGGGTTTGCTCCTACCTCATAGCTACTACTTCATACTCTCTTGCTGAATCCTCCTCATTTTTTTATATTGAAATAAATTGAACAGAAAGGTTTAGAAAGAAAAGTAAATATTTCCCCATCCCATATTCCCTCTCACTAATAGCAGATATAAACAGATTATTCTTGTGCGTGCATGTGGTGTGTGTGAATTTTATTGATGAAAGCAATGCTTCATCTTAAATTGTATTTACTTGTTTATTAATGACCTGTATTTCTTTTGTGTCCACTTTCTCTTTATATTGTATGTGTGTGTAAGTTAAAATCATTAACTAACTGTTCCTGCCATGTGTATGGTGAATATATTTTTTCCTAATTTAACAAATATCATTTGACTTTGTGGTATTTTTGAAGTGTAGTATTCTTATTTTTTTGTATAATCAGAGTTATCAGTTTTTCTTTTATAGAGTCTAGATTTGGGGTGCCTCTTACCTTCTCCACTGCATGATTATAAATAATTTCACTTGGGTTTTCTTTGGTACTGTTTCAAAGTTTCATTTTTTCCTTTAAATCTTTGATCCTTCTGGAATTCATTTAGGATACCCAAATGTGAAATGAAGTGAAGCCATTTTCTAAATGACTACCCGATTGTCCACCAACCATTAATTTAATCATCTCTTTTCCCTTACTTCTTTGAAGGCCACTTTTACCATAGATTAATTCTCTGAATTATTTGAGTTCCTTGCAAGTTCTTGAAAGAATTTGTTTTTGTTTTATTTTTTGGACCACTGCAACGTGGTTTTCCCCACCCAAATTGAAACTACTCTTTAAAAAAGGTCATTGCTGACTTTATAGCTGTCAAACCAATTAGCTGTATCTTATTTGGTCTGAGCAGAACTTGAAACAGTTGAATACCCTCCGACCTCTCTTCTTCTGAATCACCCTTTTCCTTAGCTTCTATCTCACACTTTTCTTAGTTTCTGTTGGGTAGCTGTTCTCTCTCCCTCTCTTCTCTGCTAGCTTGTTTTCTTTTGTTTCTTGCACAACAGTGTTCTTTCAGATTCTATTTTTTCATGCAAATACACTCCTGAGAAATGTTTCTCAATTATCACTGTAGCTATTTCTTACCTGGCTAAATAGTTCTATATTTTCACTGCTTGTTCCAAGCTACATCTAGGTCTATATATCCAGTTTTCTGTTAGTTGCTATGTGGTGTGTACTAGAGTACTTCAGTAGGTCTTAACCAAACCATTGTTCTCCTTGCTTTCAATATTTTTCCTTCTTCTCTATACTCTGCCTCCCTTGATATCATCACCATTTCTCCCAGTTACCTAAATAGATTTGTCTTTGATGTCTCCTTATCCCTTTAATATGTGTCAGTGATCTGTAAGTCATAAGTCCTAGTTCTCCCTTGCTGTCTCCATAGCCCTTGTCTGTACCTTTATTTCATGCCTTGACTATGGAAGTACTCTATACTTTGTCTCTCTCTCTCTGATCTGCATCCCTCTCCACCATTGCAGGCATTGTTAATTTTTTTTTTTTAAATATAATTTATTTTATTATCATTAATTTACAATTACATGTGCAATATTACGATTATTAAACTACCCCTTCATCAGGTCCCCCCCACCAACCACATTACAGTCACTGTCCATCAGCGTAGTGAGATGCTATAGAATCACTACTTGTCTTCTCTGAGTTGTACTGCCCTCCCCGTGCCCCCCCAACATTACATCTGCTAATCGTAATGCCCCTTTTTCCCTCTTATCCCTCCCTTCCCGCCCATTTTCCCCAGTCCCTTTCCCTTTGGTAACTATTAGTCCGTTCTTGGGTTCTGTGAGTCTGCTGCTGTTTTGTTCCTTCAGTTTTTTTCTTTGTTCTTATACTCCACATATGAGTGAAATCATTTGATACTTGTCTTTTTCGGCTTGGCTTATTTCACTGAGCATAATACCCTCTAGCTCCATCCATGTTGTTGCAAATGGTAGGATTTGTTTTCTTCTTATGGCTGAATAATATTCCATTGTGTATATGTACCACATCTTCTTTATCCATTCATCTACTGATGGACACTTAGGTTGCTTCCATTTCTTGGCTATTGTAAATAGTGCTGCAATAAACATAGGGGTGCATCTGTCCTTTTCAAATTGGGCTGCTGCATTCTTAGGGTAAATTCCTAGGAGTGGAATTCCTGGGTCAAATGGTATTTCTATTTTGAGTTTTTTGAGGAACCTCCATACTGCTTTCCACAATGGTTGAACTAATTTGCAGTCCCACCAGCAGTGTAGGAGGGTTCCCTTTTCTCCACATCCTCGCCAACATTTTTGTTGTTTGTGTTTTGGATGTTGGCCATCCTTACAGGTGTGAGGTGATATCTCATTGTGGTTTTAATTTGCATTTCTCTGATGATTAGCGATGTGGAGCATCTTTTCATGTGCCTCTTGGCCATCTGAATTTCTTCTTTGGAGAAATCTATTCATATCCTCTGCCCATTTTTTAATTGGATTTTTTGCTTTTTGTTGAGGTGCGTGAGTTCTTTATATATTTTGGATGTCAACCCCTTATCGGATATGTCATTTATGAATATATTCTCCCATACTGTAGGATGTCTTTTTGTTCTACTGATGGTGTCCTTTGCTGTACAGAAGCTTTGCAGCTTGATATAGTCCCACTTGTTCATTTTTGCTTTTGTTTCCCTTGCCCGGGGAGATATGTTCATGAAGAAGTTGCTCATGTTTATGTCCAAGAGATTTTTGCCTATGTTTTTTTCTAAGAGTTTTATGGTTTCATGACTTACATTCAGGTCTTTGATCCACCTTGAGTTTACCTTTGTGTATGGGGCTAGACAGTAGTCCAGTTTCATTCTCTTACATGTAGCTGTCCAGTTTTTCCAACACCAGCTGCTGAAGAAGCTGTCATCTCCCCATTGTATATCCAAGGCACTTTTATCAAATATTAATTGACTGTATATGTTTGGGTTAATGTTTGGATTTTCTATTCTGTTCCACTGGTCTGTGGGTCTGTTTTTGTGCCAATACCAAATTGTCTTGTTTACTGTGGCTTTGTAGTAGAGCTTGAAGTCAGGGAGTGTAATTCCCCCTGTTTTATTCCTCCTTCTCAGGATTGCTTTGGCTATTCGGGGTCTTTTGTGGTTCCATATGAATTTTAGAATTATTTGTTCCAGTTCATTGAAGAAAGCTGTTGGTAGTTTGATAGGGATTGCATTGAATCTGTAGATTGCTTTAGGTAGTATAGCCATTTTGACAATATTTATTCTTCCTAGCCAAGAGCATGGGATGCATTTCCATTTGTTAGTGTCCTCTTTAATTTCTGTTTGGAGTGTCTTGTAGTTTTCAGAGTACAGGTCTTTCACTACCTTCGTTAGGTTTATTCCTAGGTATTTTATTCTTTTTGATGCAATTGTGAATGGAATTGTTTTTCTGATTTCTCTTTCTGTTATTTCATCATTAGTGTATAGGAAAGCTTTTTTGGTGAGGTCTTTTCCAGGTTTTGGTATTAGAGTGATGCTGGCTTCATAGAATGAGTTTGGAAGTATTCCCTCCTCTTCTATTTTTTGGAAAACTTTAAGGAGAATCAGTGTTATTTCTTCTCTATATGTCTGGTAGAATTCAGAGGTGAATCCATCAGGCCCAGGGGTTTTGTTCTTGGGTAGTTTTTGATTACCAATTCGATTTCGTCACTGGTGATTGGTCTGTTTAGTTTTTCTGTTTCTTGCTTGGTCAGTCTTGGAAGGTTGTATTTTTCTAAGAAATTGTCCATTTCTTCTATGTTTTCCAGCTTGTTACCATATAGATTCTCATAATATTCTCTTATGATTCTTTGTATTTCTGTGGGGTCCATAGTGATTTTTCCTTTCTCATTTCTGATTCTGTTTATGTGTGTAGATTCTCTTTTTCTCTTAATGAGTCTGGCTGGGGGTTTATCTATTTTGTTTATTTTTTCAAAGAACCAGCTCTTGGTTTTATTGATTTTTTTCTGTTGTTTTATTCTTCTCAATTTTATTTATTTCTTCTCTGATCTTTATTATGTCCCTCCTTCTGGTGACTTTGGGCCTCATTTGTTCTTCTTTTTCCAATTTCAGTAATTGTGTCTTTAGACTATTCATTTGGGAATGTTCTTCCTTCTTTAAATAGGCCTGGATTGCAATATACTTTCCTCTTAGAACTGCCTTTGCTGCGTCCCACAGAAGTTGTGGCTTTGTGTTGTTGTTGTCATTAGTCTCCATATATTCTTTGATTTCTGTTTTGATTTGGTCATTAACCCATTGATTAATTAGGAGAGTGTTGTTAAGTCTCCATGTATTTGTGAGCCTTTTTGATTTCTTTCTAAAATTTATTTCTAGTTTTATACCTTGGTGATCTGAGAAGTTGGTTGGTAGGATTTCAATATTTTTGAAATTACTGAGGTTCTTTTTGTGGCCTAGTATGTGGTCTATTCTAGAAAATGTTCCATGTGCACTTGAGAAGAATGTGTATCCTGTTGCTTTTGGGTGTAGAGTTCTGTAGATGTCTGTTAGGTCCATCTGTTCTAGTGTGTTGTTCAGTGCCTCTGTGTCTTTACTTATTTTCTGTCTGGTTGATCTGTCATCTGGAGTGAGTGGTGTGTTGAAGTCTCCTAAGATGAATGCATTGCTGTCTATTTCCTCCTTTAATTCTGTTAGTATTTGTCTCACATATGCTGGCGCTCCTGTGTTGGGTGCATATGTATTTATAATGGTTATATCTTCTTGTTGGACTGACCCCTTTATCATTATGTAATGTCCTTCTTTATCTTTTGCTACTTTCTTCGTTTTGAAGTCTATTTTGTCTGATGCAAGTACTGCAGCACCTGCTTTTTTCTCTTTGTTGTTTGCATGAAATATCTTTTTCCATCCCTTCCCTTTTAGTCTGTGTATATCTTTGGATTTGAGGTGAGTTTCTTGTAGGCAGCATATAGATGGGTCTTGCTTTTTATCCATTCTGTTACTCTGTGTCTTTTGATTGGTGCATTCAGTCCATTTACATTTAGGGTGATTATTGATAGATATGTACTTATTGCCATTGCTGGCTTTAGATTCGTGGTTACCAAGGGTTCAAGGGTTGCTTCTTTACTATCTAACAATCTAACTTAACTTTCTTGTTAAGTTATTGTAAACACAGTCTGATGTTTCTTTATTTCTCTCCCTTCTTATTCCTCCTCCTCCATTCTTTCTATAATAGGTGTTTTATTCTTTGCCTTTAGTTAATATTTGGATGGTCTGCTTTCTTTGCTATGATTTTTTTTTCTCTGGTGACATCTTTTTAGCCTTAGGTGTGCTTCCACCTAGAGCAGTCCATTTAAGATATCCTGTAGTGGTGGTTTATGAGCGGCAAACTCTCTCAACTTTCGTTTATCTGGAAATTGTTTAATCCCTCCATCATATTTAAATGATAATCGTGCTGGATACAATATTCTTGGTTCGAGGCCCTTCTGTTTCATAACATTAAATATATCATGCCATTCTCTTCTGGCCTGTAAGGTTTCTGTTGAGAAGTCTGATGATAGTGTGATGGGTTTTCCTTTGTAGGTGATCTTTTTTCTCTCTCTAGCTGCCTTTAATACCTGTCTTTATCTTTGATCTTTGCCATCTTAATTATTATGTGTCTTGGTGTTGTCTTCCTTGGGTCCCTTGTGTTGGGAGATCTATGAGCTTCGGTGGACTGCGAGACTACTTCCTTCCCCAGCGAGGGAAAGTTTTCAGCAATTATTTCTTCAAAGACACTTTCTATCCCTTTTTCTCTCTCTTTTTCCTCTGGTACTCCTATAATGCGAATATTGTTCCATTTGGATTGGTCACACAGTTCTCTTAATATTCTTTCATTCCTAGAAATCCTTTCACTCTCTCTGCCTCAGCTGCTCTGTATTCCTGTTCTCTGTTTTCTATTCCATTAACAGTCTCTTGCATCTCATCCATTCTGCTGTTAAGCCCGTCGATCGCTTGTCTGATTTCTGTATTGTCTTTCCTCAGTTCCCTCACTTCCTCCCTCAGCTCTTGCACATTTCTCTGTAGGTCCATCAGCATGGTTATGACTTTTATTCTGAATTCTTTTTCAGGGAGGTTGTGCATTTCCATCCCTTCAGACTCCCTCTCTGGGGTTGTCTGGTTGATTTTGGTCTGAACCATATTCCTCTCTCTTTTCATGGCTATAGAATTAGTCACTGATAGTTGCCACGTATGTCAGCTGGGCTCTTTAAGACTTTAAAAAGAGAAGAAAAAAAAAGAGAAAAAAAAAGAAAAAAAAGAAAGAAAGAAGAAAGAAAAAAAGAAAGAAAAGAAAAAACGAAAACAAAACAAAAAAACAAAACAAAACAAAACAAAACAAAAAAATGCCCACCGGACGTAGATTCTGTGGGAATGCTGTAGGTGGCGCTGTTGCCCCACTATTCCACAGGTGTGACTGTGTTTCATCCGCAGGCCCCTTTATCGCTCTGGTAGATGTGGGCACGAATAGGAGGCTGTTGATCTCAGTGAGAAGTGTAAGTATGGTACGCTTCCTCAGTCGCCAGCTAAGGCGCCTGAAACTCCCCAGGACTCCCAGCCTGCTGGGCTGAGTGTGCTGGGGCGATCTGGCCTCCGCTGGGCTCCAGGTCTTTAAGACCGCTAAAGAAAGTACGCGCTTTTTTTTTTTTTTTTCCTTCCCGGGAGCCAGTTGCAAGCACCTTGGCGCGTTCCCCGCTCAGATCCTGCCCCTCTGTCTCTCCAATCTCCGCTGCACTGCGCAATGTGGATCAGCGCTCCCCGCGTAGATCACCGGGGCTGGCTACTTCGCGGGGAGCACTTCCACTCCCTCCCGGCTCTGAGTCCTCTCTTCCCGCTGGTGCGCTGAGGTGGGGGAGGGCTCGGGTCCCTCCGGGTCCCGGCTCCGTATCTTACCCGCCTCTTGGGGTGCCGAGTCCTCTCGGGTGTAGCTGCACGCTGTGCGCTTTCGTGTGTATTCTCATCTCTCTTTTAGGAATAGATGTATTTTCTGTGTTTTCGTAGATAAATATAGTGTTGGGAGGAGATTTCTGTCGCCCTGCTCACACCGCCATCTTCCCGGAAACGGCATTGTTAATTTTATAATACATATATGTGATCATCAAAATCTTCTGGTTAAAAACAGTTGGTCTTAGTTAAATCCTGCATCAATTGATCACCTGCGTTTACTTCCTCTCCCTTCCTAACTCCATTAAATGAGGACCAAAAAAATGGAAAAATTCAGAAGGACAAAGAGAACAGGAGTGGAGACATTGACAGGATGTAAGGTTAAAACTAATTTTTTACTTAGAGCAAAGGAAGCTGCAACGATAATAGCTCCTCATGCATGAACTTTTGAGAGAATCCAACTAATTCTTCCCATTGAACTCCTAATACTTCAAGACTTGGAGGTACTGGTCTGCAGAAGGCAGAAATGGGTCATGAGATTCAAAACATGGGCTGTTACTTGAAAGTCTTTTCAAATCCCAACATCTACTCCCTGCTCCCCAGGAGACTAGAAGTTTAGAGTCTGGAGAATTTGAATGGGAAAGCCCCAGACTTAGAGATCCAGGTGCAGCAGGTAGATTTGTTGAAACAATGGGATTAATTAATTAGTTAATTAGTCCATAATTTGGGGATTTATATGGCCTACCCTAGATGCAGTTGGGGGAAAGGGGCATGGATTATTTATGTTCACAGTCCCAGATTCCTAACAGTGACCTAGATATAGTTGTTTTCCTTTTGGTACATCTTATAAAAAATTGTGTAACCTAAACAAAATTAAATTTTCTCAACATCTCAAAATTCTCTCACCACTTAAACATTTCTAGAAAAGGTAAGTTAAGGTCAGTTGATTTTGAGGAGCCTGAAAACTGTTTATTCATTTAGACTGCTCAATTTCTTTATTTGTTATAACAGGATTACAAGCAGAAAAATATGATTGTGCAAATAAATATAAATGCTATACTGTCACTTGATTTGTTTCTTTTTTGGAGTTATGAAGAACCAAGCAATAGAATGCCTTTTGCCCTTTTGCTTCTTTTGCTTTTGTCCATATATTAAGAGGTAGGAAGAGGGCAGGGAATAATAAAGAAAACCCTTTTTTCCTCTATCTTAATTATTTTAGGTCTTCATGTAGCTTTATAACAAACATAATTATATGAACAAGCTAATTTGCATACTATTCATTTTTATCATCCCAATTCAATAAATTCATTTTATTAACAAGAAACATTTAAATAAAACATATATTTTGCTTCCCAGTATATTTGAAATTAATAGAATACATGAACTATACTGTATATCTCCAATACAAAGTATTCACATTACTAAAATAAATATATTAGCTGTACAGCTGACCCTTGCACAAAGTTGGGCTTAGGGGTACTGACCCTCCCATGCATTCAAAAATCTGCATACAACTTTTGGCTCCCCAAAATCTTAACTACTAACAGCCTACTGTTAACCAGAAACCTTACCAGTAACAGTTGATTAAGACATATTTTGTATGTTATATATATTATATACTGTATTCCTTCCATAATGTAAGCTAGTGAAAAGAATGTTTTCTCAAATTGTAGCAAATCTCCAAAACCATTTCTAATATATTTATTGAAAAAAAAATCCATGTGTAAGTGGACCTATGCCTTCAAACCTGTGTTGTTCAAGGGTCAACTGTAGTTCAGTTTACTGTGACCCAACCTGCTCTTTTCCCATAAAAAACAACCCAAACAAAAATTCAGCCAGATCAAGAAAACTCCTACCCCCACTCCCTGTTTTATATCTTTCAAATTTCAAAATATTATCTCTTTCTAGCCTTAATTTTGACTATTTAGCCAATTTCTTAGATTGTGGATCCTGCTTACGGGCCTTTCAGGCCTCAAGTCCCCGTGGTAACATGGGGTTTTGTGTTGTCTCTGCATCTACTTGGCAAATGTTTGCTTCAACACTTCACTTCTAATTTCTCTTGCCTAACCTAACTTCACACAGACTTTTCAGGTCTTCTGACCCTCACTTAATCTAACTTCCTGTATACTTAGTTGTTTTTCCATGGATAATTGTTTGCTAATGATTTCACATGAAATTTAGTCAATGCTATTTAATGATTCAGAATTGAATTTTGTGGATATTTTGACTATTGCATATTCAGTTCCATAATGTTCTTTATTTTCTTAATTTTCATAAGCTCAAATAGGGACATTAGGTGCACGGACATACATTTTGGCTATCACAAAATATACAAAATATTACAAAGGTAGCATAATTTGAAAGTTCTACCATTTATTTTCATAGTAAATATTGACTTCTTTTCCTTCTGAACAGGTCATTATCCAACTTTTAGAGGTGATGGATCATCTGCATAGAGGGGAATCAGTGGCTGCAATACTCCATAACCGGTATATTTATGGAAGCCATTTACCTTATAAGCTATATAATGTCTCCCCTGCCTATTTATTTACCTAATAGTGTTGGTAGTATAATAAATATTTGTTGAGTACCTAGCATAAAAATAGAAGTATTTGCTATATGAGTGAATAAAGAATGATTGAGTGACAAAGAAATGGAATGAAGAGCATGGTAGTGAGTGTGTGTTCTAAGCTAATGAATAAGCAGAGAATATAATTATAAGTTGTGATTGGTATGAATTGTGAACACCTAGAATTCGTTCAGTGGCACTATTGATCTGAATTTTTAGTTTTAAAGCATATCAATCAACAAATATCTCATTCCTTAAGAGTAGATGTCTCAACAAAGTATTTTTAAGTAGTGTTGCCCTGTAATTGTGTGTACATTTCTGTTTTTTTAAATCCAGTTAGACCTTTTTCAGGAGTTATGAGAAATGCAGATCTTCCTCTAATAATTTAGGATTTTAAATTCATGGTTTAAAGAAACATAGCTTTTGCCTTGTAGGCAAGAAGGAGTATCCTTTATTCCCAATAGTTTAATTGTATGGTTAGGTGAAGCATTTGAAATAATATGCTGGAGTTGTCTATATCATAGCTCTGACACTTACTAGTAGTGTAGTCTTGGACAAGTTTCTGAATTGCTCTGCACCTTAACTTCCTCATATATGAACTGGGGATAATAATAGTACCTACATCTCGGGGTTGTTTTCAGGATTAAATAAGTGTCTATGGAGTGTATATGTGTATGTGTGTGTGTGGAGACAGAGAGAGAGAGCTTGGCAAATAATACATGGTATGTCAGTGCTAATATACTAAATGTGGAATTTTAGCTGTTTTGAAAATTCAATATTTGTGTTTCTGAATTCAGAGGCACTTTATAATAGGTGTGTCTTAAAAGAATATGAAGAGAGGGGGAATGGTTGAAGTAGAAAGGGGACATACATAAAGTCATTGTTATTTGACAGATACCATACTAGGAATTTTATATAATAATCTCATTAAGTAAATATCATATCAAGGGTGCCTGTTTGTTGGAATGTATACTATCATGTGGGCAAGGGGCTGTAAGGTAGACTTGCTCAGAGACACAGAAAGTAAGAAAATTATAACAGGAATAATATGTGGCATGGTTGGGTGAATAGATAGAAGAGTAGATTGAATTCCTAACAGCAAATTACATATGAAGAGTTCAAGCACTGCTGAATAGGAGGGTTGATATTCCTCAGTTGGAATAGAAAATAGTAGAAGGGCAGGATTTCCTAAGGTTAAGTTGATAACTGAGGTAGTTATATCATACTTGAATTTGTTTCCATTATTTTTATGGAGATATAATTATATACAGTAAAAATGCACAAACATTTAAATATGCATCTTGTTAGTTTTTTACACAAAGACACATCAAGGTAACCACAACCCAGATCAAGATATAAAACAATTCCATCCCTTCAGAGCATTCTCTCATTCCCCTATCCAGCCCATATTCCCTCTATTCCTACTGAAGGGAACCACTATTCTGACTTACGTATCTTGGATTAGTATTGCTTGTTCTTGAACTTCATGTAAGTGGAGCCAGACACCGTATATTCTTTTGCACATGGCTTCTTTTGTTCCAAATAATGTTTTTGGAATCCATTATTGTTGCAGGGAGCACTGGTTCCTTTTTTCTTATTGCGGTATAGTATTCCATTGTCCAACATACCATTGTATCCCTTTTCTTGCTGACAGTCATTTAAGTTACGTGCTTTATTTGGCTATTTTGAATGAACCTGTTATTGACAATTGTTTATGTTATTTTGTGGGCATATACACTCTTTTCCTTTGTATATATACCTAGAAGTGGAATAGATGGGTTATAGGAGATATACATACATGCATATATAGATGATATATAGATTATATATGCATATACATATACATATATAAATTATTTCACATCAGTAGTAACTGCCAAACACTTTTCTAAAGAGGTTATACTATTTTCTACTCTGACCAGGAATAAGTGAGAATTCTCACTAACTCTTGGTATTGTTAGTCTGTTCAATTTTAGCCATTCTCTCGGGTGTGTAGTGCTTTCTCCTTATGGTTTTCACTTTGCATTTTCTTCATATGTAATGGTATGAGTTGGTTTTCATATGTTTATTAGCTATTTGTGTATCTTTTAGATGTAGCTGTCTAAGTCTTTTCCCCATTTTCAAAACTGGGTTGTTTTCTTTTTGAGTTTTAGGGTTTTTAAAATTATTCTGGATATTTAGATGTATGTATCATGTATATTTTCTTCCAATTGTGGCTTGCCATCCCATTTTCTTATTTGTGTCTTTTGATGAGCAGATTTTTTTTTATTTTGATGAAGTTCAACTTACCATTTTTTAACTCAGTACTGTTTGCATTTTTCCCAAGAAATCGTTGCCCTCCCAAGTTTTAGGATTTCTTCTGGATGTTTTATAGTTTTAGGCCTCAGATTATAAGTGTGTTCTTGTCCAGAATGCACAAAAAACAAAGAAAGGAACTTAAGGCCTAGATTTCACATAGCATTTCAATAACTAATAAGAACACTTTATAAAAGAAAAGTCTCTTTGTACTTTGAATTCCAGCTTTATACCTTTGTCCATGACAAGGTAACTGAATTGTAACCTGAGCTATACTTGGCAAGCTATAGGGAGCCAGTCGTATGACCCCTAATTTATGACACAGTGACTTTTGACTTCCTACTGTTATAATTTTTCTTATTATAAACAAGACTCCTTTGAGAGAAACAGAAAATGATGGGAAACTGCCCCATTCATCTTATGATGCTGTATAGTGCAGATATCAAAACCTGAGAAAACTGTTACTTGTTTGTGTACACAAATTAGGGATCAATTTCAAATTCTAAATAAAATACAAACCAAACACATTCAGGAGTCTATGAAAAGAATTAACCCTTTGCAACTAAGAAAGTTTTATCCCAGAGTGGGAATTGTTTAATACTATGTGTGACTCATGTGATACTTCTTGCCAATAGATCTCTTGAGGAAAAAAATATAAATAAATGCTAAAGGTGTTTGAACAAAATTTATTGCCTATTTTAAGAATAAAAATGTTAGTGATACAGAGAAGGCAATATAGCACAGAGAAGTCAATTAATGACTCTGTAACATCTTACTCTTCTGATAGTGCCTGCAATAGAGGGGGTAAAGACGTGACAATATGGGTGAATGTTGAAACCACTGTGTTGTTTATGTGAAACCATCATAAGATTGTATATCAATAATACGTTAAAAAAAAAGTTAGTGACAGAAAATTGTCCCTTAACAAGAAAAAGAATTCTCTCTGAAACCAACAATCCAGCATCATACTTAATAGTAAAATATGACTTGTTCCTTAAGCAGCAACAGAACAAAAATGCCCACAATCACCATTATTTAATATATATCTATAAATTCTGGCCAGTGTTAATAAAAAGGTATAGTTAATGGAAAGGAGAAGACAAAAATGATCATATTTTATAGGATAAGCTCATGTACCTACAAAAGCTAAGACAAAAACAACTTCTTAACTGATAGATCTTTAATAAGAGTTCCAAAAAGTAGTTGGATATAGGATAAAAATTAAAAACCAATGCCTTTTATCTATATTAGAAATAGCATTTAAAAGATATAATGGAGAGCAATAAAATGGCATTTACAAAAGCCATAAAACATAAATATTTAGTAATAATCCCCCCCAAAATGTCTAGGACCTATATGAAGAAAATTTTAAATTCTACTGAGAGACAAGAAAGAAGATATTTTAAAAATGAAAAGACATACCCTGGTTCCAGATTAAAAGACCAACTCTTCCCAAATTTTTATGTAGATTTAATATGAATTTAATAGAATATTAAATTGTTTGTCAAAGTGATTATTCAATGAGGCAGTGAATGTATGAAAGAAATGTATGCCTATTGCTTAACACAATGTCTGGCATGTAGTAATTGCTAGTCAAAAAGTCAACAATTTGTTCTCTTTATAATTCAACAAACATCTATTATGTAATTGCTACATGCTAAACACCTTCATGTGCTAAAATATGATGGAAAGTGATGAATCTTGTTCTCAATAGCTTATATTTTGGTGGAGGTGGGGGTGGTGTCAGATAAAAACAAATACATATATTAGAGAAAATTGCTATGAAAAATTAAAAGCTGGTAGAAAGATAAAGAATTAAGTTTGGGGGGCAGCAATACAAAAAACAGGATTAACTTATTAGTCTTAGATCTAACCATTCATCATATATTTTATCCTATTTGAAGTTTTATTCCAGTGATTCATGAGGTACAGAGAAAAGTCAGCTGTATGTGGTTTGCTTTGCTGCAAACAGCATCTTGCTGTCAGCATCATCCTCATGCACACATTGCAGTTATGTCTGGGACGCCTCATTGGCGATAAGCATCACCTGTTTGGTGTTGTGCTGGTGTTTTTGATGGGGTACCTCGCGCTAATCAGGATTTCTGCAGTGATGTGTAAAACTCTGACAGTGTTCCAGTTTTCTACAGGTACTCTTTGGTAAATAAAACACAGTATTAAATATTGTCTGGTATCAGCAATACAGGAAAAAGAGTGCCAAACACTGTAAAACAGGATTTTCATCCCTTTAACAAATATTATGCACCACTTGCTGCCCAAGGTATTAGGGATATAGCAATGAATGATAATACATGGTTCCCTGCCAGTTAGGTGGCTATGGTAGTAGTCAAAATAAGAAATAAGGAGAGTCTGAACAAAGATGATGGCAGTGGGAATGAAAAAGAGGGGAGGGGATGGAGTTGTGAAATATTTAGGGGTACATTTGACATTTGAACTAGATTCTTCACATTGAACAGCATTGAACTAGGTTCTTCACATTTTAGTCAAAGAAACCTTTTACAATGGCCAATCTGATAATGTTATCCAGATTTGCCTTTACTGTCTCTAACTATTGAAATCCTACCAGCTCTTCAAGACCCAGATCCAATTCCATGCCTTACCTAAAGCTTTCCCTGATATATCCAAGCAGACAATCAGGAGGGTCGCTCTCTTCTCTCTCTGAACTCTTTTACCCATGCAGTGAATTTTATTGTGTTCGGTTCTGCATTGAAGTAATTTGTGTCTTTGCTTACAACATCATTAAGGGAGCACTTTCAGAGAGTGACTATCTGATGTGCATTTATATCACATCGTGTATAATGCAGGATTATGTACATAGGCCTTCATTAAATATTGTAGAAGTTACAACATTTATCAACAACTACTTGTTTCTGATTATCTTAATTTGGTTGAATTGTTTAGGTCGTTTGGTTTTCCACAGTCAATTCTTTCTTAAAGTGAAGTAACTGAATACTAAGTGACAATCATTAAAATTGTAAAATAGACTGATGAAATTTAGTACAAATTCTAGGAATAAGCTTGACTTTTTAACTGATGTAATATACAATCATTTCTTAATAGTGTAAGATGTGAAGGGAACACAAGGCTCTGAATCAGGTCATTTGATATTTAGAAATATTGCGCTTCTACTGTTTGGCAAGCTGTGTCCTCAGCTGTAAAACTTAAGGATTGGAAAAGCCCAAACTTCCTTTTAGTTTTAAAAGTCTAGAATTATATCTTTACCCTTAAACACTAAGTGGGTGGTAAGTAAATTCGCCTTCAATCAACTTGGAGGATGATCTGTCATTTAAGATAAGTCCTTTTATTACTGTTTTCCTATTTTGACTTTATAATGTTCCATAAAAATACATTTTTCTGGATTAAAAAATTATGAGGATCTAGTTTTACCTTGCTGAAGCCAGTGAGGCAATGACTATAATAAGGTCAAATCTTAGACTAGCAGTTGCCTGTAAGGATTATAAGAAGAAATATGATATAAGAAGGAATGCTCAAAATGCTGAGGCCAGCTGCACTTTATACGGTGGATTTTTATTTTGGCTCATAAATTGCATGAGCTTTGGTTAACCATTATTATTGTCATAATATATTGCGGAAGGTACATGTGCAGTTTCTCAGTATATTTGTTCCTCTCACTGAAGAGTTGCATATCTCTATAGGAAGGGCACAAACTTGTTTAGTAATGTTGCCTGTTTGAGCTATCAGAGGACTTTTCTAGCCATAGAAAGTTCTGTTCCTGGGAGGAGGAACAACTACCCTGATTCCTCTTCCTTTGCCTGCATCTTGAATGTTACTATTCATAATTCTATACATACTCTACACATTCTTTCTGGCACTCTCATCTACAGCCATTACTTCAATCCCAAACTATGTGCTGAAGATCTTAACATTATATCTCGAGTCTAAATCTTTGTCATTTGTCCCAGACTAAAAAGTTCTGTATTCCCTAATGTCCACTAGTTGTTTGTTTGTTTTGACTCTATAAGTAAAACATATTTATTACAGAACACTTAAAAAATAGAAAATGATATATGCAGGGAAAATCACCACTTAATTTCTTTTTATCCTATGCTGCATCTGTACTTTAGTTTTTTGTGTGGTTTATTTATTTGTTTGTTTATATTCTTCTTCGTTTTATTCACTATGCTGTACTTTCACCTTTCAGTCCATTTTTAAATGTAACTGAGGTTGTAATAATTGAACATGATCTGGTTGTAGTGTTGTGGTTAAGAACAGAGGCTTTGAAGTCTTTCAAATACAGGTTCAAATCAAGCTCTGCTACTTACCATGTGAACTTTGGAAGGTTTCTTAACCCCTCTGAGTCGGTTTTCTCATCTATAAAATAAAATAGAATAACTGTATGGGATTGTTCTGAGGATAAAATGAAATGTTTGTAAGATAGCTGGGTTCCTGGCACATGGTAAGTGCTGAGTCAGTGGGAACGTTTACTGTTTTATTATTCTGCATATTGTATCTGTATCCTGCTCTTTTTCTTAGTTGTATAATGAGCAATTTCACACCAATAAAAACTTGTAGTAGACATAAATATTATGCAAATAATATGTAAATAAATAGGTAGCTGCAAAACATAAACTCTTCCTTGGTACAAATAATTTCTTAATGTTAAATATTTAGTTTGAATTCACTTTTTTTTTATTTTGACATCATTAATCTACAATTACATGTGCAGCATTATGGTTACTAGACTCCCCACATCATCAAGTCCCCACCACATACCCCATTACAGTCATTACAGTCACTGTCCATCAGAGTAGTGAGATGCCATAGAATCACTACTTGTCTTCTCTGAGTTGTACAGCCCTCCCCGTGCCCCCCCAACATTACATTTGCTAATCGTAATGCCCCTTTTTCCCCCTTGTCCCTCCCTTCCCACCCATTTTCCCCAGTCCCTTTCCCTTTGGTAACTATTAGTCCGTTCTTGGATTCTGTGAGTCTGCTGCTGTCTTGTTCCTTCAGT
>JAVSCE010005963.1:0-53844 GCA_032199065.1 Smutsia gigantea | reverse complement strand
ATTCTCATTCATGAGCATGTAAATTAGCACAATATTTATGCAGGAAAACTGGCAATTTGAATCAAATTTTAAAATGTGTACCCTTTTGATCAAGTAATTCCATTACTGGAAATTTATCCTAAGAAAATTATTGGACAAGTGCACAAATATACATGCACATGGTTGTTTATCAAAGTATTGTCTAGAATAGGGAAAGTTATTAGCAAGTAAAAGGTCCATTAATAAATAGGAACTTGATATATTATTGTACATCCAAACAAACAAATATTAAGCTGTTACCAAAAATCATGTTACAGATCTATATTTCTTGACATAAAAAAGGTTGGGATGCAGTAAGAAAAAAAATTATAAAGATGTATATATAGTATAATCCTGTTTTTGCAAAATGTCTGTAAGGATATTTGCCTTGACAAAATAGGACAGTATTTAAAATTGAGTCATTTTATTTTGATAAGTAGTTAGCACAAGACAGATTTTAAAAAGGTTAATTTTCTGTTCTTATATTATTTAATGGATCACATGAAAAGAAAACAGATGAAATAATTCCTTTGTAAATTTCTTTCCTTTGTTTTTCTGAGATTTCCTTAATTCTTGTTACTGCCATCTAGTGGATGAGGATTAATTTACTTTTTTACCAGTTGAGGTTAGAGCTGTTTTTTTTTTTCCAGAGATAGCTCTTTCCATTTAAAAGTTAAAAAAATCACTAGTGATGTAAGATGACAAGTAGTGACTCTATAGCATCTTACATTGCCGATGGACAGTGATTGCAATGGAGTGGGGGGGACTTACAACATGAATGTTGTAACCACAATATTGCTCATGTGAAACCTTTGTAAGATTGTGTATCAATGAATACTTAATAAAATTAAAAAAATCACTAGTGATATACTGGTAAATGTTTAACTAGTTTAAACCATATCTCCAAAAAACTACATATATATAGTTTATATATATATATTTATGAATATATATATTCATAAATTTAAAATTTTTTTAAATAAATTTTACTTACATAAAGGATGCACACAATTTATGTAAAGGTAGGACACAATTTACAAGTAATAATAAGCTAGGAAATACTCTTTATTTAAGTTATATATATGTAACAATTATTACAAAGTGCTTTCACTGATTTTTGCTAAACTCATGTGTCTGTAGCCAGACTATGGTTGCATTTCAACCATGATTTGAAACATAGAGTTGTATCCTAATCCACATTAAATCTTGTATATGATCTACACCATTATATGGTATTTCACCACACAGATATGATAGACATAACTTCAAGAGCACATCTAATAATAAAATGTGAGAAAATAATAGGAAGTGATAAGTTTGAGATGCACATTTATTTTTAATATAATTTAGTTAATTGTAAGTTTATATAACTCAAATGATTGTTAACTGGCTTGCACACTTCTTGAAAATTTAACACTTGGCTCTTGCAAGCCTGTGTGAGCCAGCTCCAGCACACCACCGAATATGCTGTTATCTTAGCTTTCTGAGTTATCTTTATTGTTCTAGAAAAACTGCAGAACCATGAAAAAGAACCATTCTTTGAGTTTCTAATTTGTATTTGTGCTGCATATTATGGTATGCTTTATTGTTGTTTGCCATTACTGCCTGTTTAGGAAGTGATTACTGTTCCTTAACATGCACTAATTAAGGAGATTTCCTAAACACATGTATTTTAAGCTTTAGAGCTTCTTGTTAAAAATAAAAAGGAAGAACACATGAAAGATGTGTGCAAAGTTTTCAATTACTGAGTGAAATTATTACCATAAAGATATAGTTAGGTAAACTAGAATATCTCTTGGAGATACTTTTATAATGTAATCCTTTTACTTTTTAAATTGCTTCTTCCTGTTTCCTACTTGACCTTCTTAACAAACCTGTCAAAAGAGTATTATTATTCTCATTTTACAGGTTAGGAAATGGAGATACAGAGAGGTATAGTGACTTGACCAGGGTCCAGGGAGATTAGGAAAGCTATAATAATAAAGATAATAGCAGCATTAATGTCACTACAGAAATGTTGGATGACATTGGAGGTATGCTAAGCATTATCCTCAATACACTGCAGCTTGTGTTTCATTTCATCCTCTCAACAACCCTATGAATCTCCATTTTTCAAGTAAAGAAACCAGACCAGAGGGATAGAGCAATTGCCCAAGATTATAAAAAAGGGGATATGGGGTTCATAGCTGGATGTGTCTGACCCTAGAACCTCACTCCAAGAAGCACTATATAATCTCCTGCCCCCCAATCCTAATCTGTACTCTGTTTGCAGATGAAGAACTAGAAATGAAATTTAATATTCTATGCATTCTTCAAGCAGGTGTAATTTATTATGGCTTTTTTTTCCTTAAAATTTCTGTCGTTTTGAGAATCTACAGAGGATTTTTAGTGCCTTTTCATTTAAATAAGCAAAGGAATTATAATGACTGTCTTTTAAATTTTTTTCTCCATATTTGTGGTAGAAATAATACTGAATGAGACTAATTGTACTATTTCTAAAACATAAGTTCTGTTTTGACTTCTGTTTTTCTGTTTTTCACTGTGTTTATACTAACTGATTTTTTGTTACAAATATCCTTTTCATACCACATCTTTGTGGGGTTTTGTTCGCTGGTTGACTTTGGTTGAATGTGAGTTTCCCTAATGATAACTTACTATACTTAATATTCTGCCATTTTGGAGATTGAATATTGTGAAACAATTAGCCACTAAGTAGTATAGCTCCATCATTCTCAGCTACACATGTTCCTATTTTGCATCATTGGATAAAGAAGTAAAGTGCTGTGTTCAGGTATTTGATTAATGTGAAACTCAAAGGCCAGGGTTATTTTCTGATGTCCCAGTGAAGGAGATGTTCACAGTGAGGACCACCCTGAGGCCTGCTATCCCCAAGCCTCCTCCTGTGGTTTTGGGGAGAATCCCACCATTCGTTTGTTGAGAGTCATGCATGCGTTTAATTTGCATTAATTTCAGAACTTTGGTACTAGCATTTTTTATATGGGTCTCTTTCTGATAGACATTAATTTCCTAGTAAGGAAATTAAATTTTTGGTATTCTCTAGAGGTCTAATCATTGACTTTTCCCTGCTCTCCACTCTGCTAGAAATAGTTTTTTTCTTGGTTGGCCCTAAACTTGCCTCTTGAATTTTGGTAAGGATTATTATCCCATGTCTGGTGGTCTAATAAGCATCTTATGTATTGTGAAAATAAAAAGGAGCTAGCCTCAGAGGTCTTACCCACCCTGTTCAAATATTTCAATTTTTAGAGGTGGTTGAAGTCACATTAATGGATATTTTCATCTTTTGTGTAAATGTAAAGTCAAGAAAAAAAAACTAGGATAGGATAGGTTGGCACTTTTTAGACTTAGAAAAATGCAGTAACTTTTTCCCAAATTTTAAAGTCAAGTGATATTACAGTACCTAACTGCTTTTATTATGTGAATCATTTGGTTCCTTTTTATGGAATTAAACTTAGTACTCGATATTGATACTTCCCTCTCTCCCCTCCTTCCTTCCTTTCTTCTTTCCTCCCACCCCCACCCTTCCTATCTTTCCATAAGTCAGTTCAGTAATACATCAGCCCTGAAAAGCATAGTTCCCTTCACAGAGTTAGATTGGAAAAAAGCACTTCTATTGAATTATTTTCTGAGCCAAAGCAGAATATTATTTAAACTCTAGTTATGCCATTTACTGTTGTGGAAACAATTAGATAAAGTATGAAATGGAAGGGATTGTGCACCAGGAGCCCAGGTGGCTCATATCTATGACATAATTCACATATAAGCACACTGCTAAGTACTCTAAACCCTTAAACAGGTGGTGACTTCGGGCTTCATTCAATGGAAAGTAGCCCTAGCTCTTTAGACCACTTTTCACTTCCCATTGATTTCTTAATAGATTTAATTTTATTTGACCATTAACTAACATTTATTTCTGAACAATATGAATAGCAATATATAATATAGTTTTTAAGAAGACATCTTCTTGAACTAGAAAGAGGTTAGTTTTACAAATGAAAAAGTTCAGAGAATTATCTGAACTTTTTGGATGTAGACACAAATCCTATGTAGATATAGTATTATAAATAGGTTTGTTTGCTGATACGAGTGTAAGATGGGGTGGTGTTTTTGGAAAATTATTTGGAAACACGTTTAAAAAACATCAAAATGTACGTAAGCAAGAAGTCAACTTCTAGGAATCAGTCCTAAGGAAACAATCCTAAATGTATTTTTAAAAAACTGCCTGGCCAAATATGTTTATAACTGTGAAAAATGTAAATATTTGGCAAGAAGTATAAAGTTGAATTATTTTACTCTATTTTATCAAGAATGCAATTTTCTGAAAACATATACATATTTGTATATAAACATACATAAAATATATACATAACAATATGCTGCACATAATAAAACATTAAATATAAAATAATCAGTATTTATGTGCTAATTTTTGGTAATTAGTGGGATTTGATGGAGGAGGGATAATGTAGGAACCATATCCCTATTTAGGAAAGTTTGTGTGGATGCAGAGCGGAAGACACTAATTTAACCACCAAAGAAGCAGAGTTTCTGGGGTGAGGGAAAAGCTTCTTTATAAGAGATGTTATTTTACAGCAAAACCCTCCTTACTACCATAGATAAGGAGATACTCCTTAGGGATTTTAAAAGTTATTTTTGAGTCTCTAATGCTTTAATCAATGTTTGCCTAATTGAATTGATGCAAAGGTGGAAAAGTGCAGGTTTAGGAATGTTGACTGAAATCAACACAACTGTTACATTTAAGAAAGATAGAGCATATTCATGGTCTTCCTGAGGACTGTGGCCCGAGAGCAGCCCATACGTGTCCTCTGATGAACTGCTCTGAAGCCCCTGCATTTGGAGACATCTTACATACTTTTCTGCAGCAGGGGATACATTAAGAAAGAAGTTACATTTGTCAGTACATCAAGCAGCATGGCATGGATACATCTAGTGTCTTGAAGGATCCCGCTGTACATGTTCCCATGTTACCTGTTGTGAGAGGAGGCAAGGATGGGTCTCATGAGGTGAATTACCTCATCTTCCTTTAGGGATGAAAATGTCATATGTGACATTATCTTATCCATGCTGACCAGAAAACTCCTGACTGACTACATTTCTTGGAGAAGTTAAAACTACGATTAGGTTAGGTATTAAGCCCTAGTTTGGTGACTTGGCCTAGCAGAAGTGACCCCTTGTTGAGCTTGTATCTTCCTTTTTTAATAGGAACCTCGTAGAGATATTATGCATATGGATAGGTAGTAAGATAATGGTTTATTCTACTTGGGACAGTCTCTAGCTGTACTAAAATTGCCTTTTAAGACCAGAATTCCTACCTCTAATGTGATGATATATAGGAATATGTGTGCATGCATTCAAGTTTTAATTTTTGTAAAGAGTGGTGTTATACTGAAAGTGCTTGTCCGGTGTACAGACTAGAGTGGGAGTGAAAGGAATGCTGGCCCACAGACCCGAGAGCGATGGGGAGCAGAGCTGTCAGCTCCAGCTCCCATTACTTGCTGAGTCCGAAAGGAGTCCCTTTGTGTTAGCCCAATTCAAGACCCCCTTATTTGAAATCTGCCTCAGAACTGTCAACAATCGTAAATGCTCCTGCTATCTGGCAGCCAAGGCTTAGACTGATTTTAAGCAGCTGAAATAGCTTGAAACCAGAAAAACAAAGTGCATAATGGAAACCCTGATGAGTCTCTCATTGTGCTGGTCTCCTGTGGTGACACTGGTAATAATAATAATAATTTATTTAAAATAACCTAGGTGGAGACAAAAGTCTTTGTGTATCTGAGCCAAACAATTCAGATGAAATGCATCATTCTAGAGAAAAACTTCTAAGAAAAATCACACTGTAATAATATAAAGCCCATGAGTGTCAGTAATATCAAGAGGTGCCACCAGGCTCAAGGCCCTACGTATATTGTCCAAGAGCCGCCTTCTGGGCAAGGTTGTCAGAATGGGATGACCATAAATGAAATAAGTGTAGGGTAGATTCTAAACCAGAGAAAGAACAGTGTTAAAATCTGCCATATTTAAAAAATATTATCCTTTGGTGTTTCATTTCCAAAACCTCTCAACGTGACAAAAAATAGATGACTTGAGTATTACACCAGACACATAAGAAGTTTCTATTTTCTAACATAGTTTTTTGGCTCCTGAATATGATCACTATTTGTTTTTCTTCTGTTGTGTTTTGTTTTTTAAGACCCAGAACTCAAAAAATCCTTTACTTAAAGGAATTCATTAGTCCTAAGCTTTGGTGAATTATAATGCCCCATGTTAGATTATGTGTAGTTCAAGACTGGAATTAAATGAATTTTAATAAGAAACAAACATTATAATCTTGATAAATTTGCTCTTCAAAATAATGAATTAGTGATAATTCTTACAAATAAAATTTAATTCTACCATTGTTTTCCTCAACTGCAGCATTTTTATAATAGTAGGAGTAATTTATTTTATATATTCGCTTGCCAAGTTTCCTCCCACGCTTTTCCCTTTTTAATCTGCCTAACATCTCTATCGGGGTATTAAGGTAGGTATCATTGCTCTAATTTTACAAATAAAACCAAGGTTCAGAAAATTTCATTTTTTCCCTTAGGACATAACTTCCAGATTATTCTGTTTGCCACATTGCCTTATCATCAGACACTTTCACAAATAACTAGATCTGCAAGGTATTTGCAATACTCAATTTCCATATCAATCTCATGTATTTTTTTAAGGTATAATATAGATTCTTTGGCTTATGTAAATTATTTATAACTTTTATTATAATAGTGGGTTTAATAGAGAAAGATAGGCTACAGATAAAATTCCATTACAAAAATGTCACTACAGAGAAGAGTTCTGTACAAAAAGCTATTTCCTTGTCTGGGCAGACAGTCCATGGAAAGTGTTTGTCTCATGTAGTTGCAATGAATTCTGTATGAAGATAAACAAGTGCTTTCTCTAGCTTCGAAAAGGCAGTGTAGCAATAGCAATGAACCTCTTATGGTGCTACTTTCAATGTAGGTAGGAAAAGGAGAATCGTATTAAGGTGATTTTCTAGGTTCATAGAGTCATAGTTGTTACCATCTCAAAAATATTACCAAACATAACCCTTCTTTACTTCATAATTACCAAAACAGAGCTACAAACATAAAAATGCAACATAGGGTGGAGAAAGGAAAAGTGTGTGTTTAATAAGTTCCTCATTTCTTTATTGGTTTCTAAATACTTTAAAATGCCTTAGAGACGGGTTCTTGGCCTGTTGGTAGGTACTGTAGGTTGAGGATACCATTTGCTTGTTGCAGTCTGTGACTTAATATAACCAGAACAAAAACATGCTACATTTCCTTTCATCTTGTTTAGGACTATTGAACAATGTATCTGTGCTCAACTTTTTGTTAGCAGTTTTCTTAAATTAATGTAAGGTATTGTGCCGATGATCTTCAGATAAGAATTGGCAGCACCGTGATAATTACCAGAGCTGATGGAAGAGCTTTCGGGAAGTCAGGACAATGCAACGGTTCTCAACCCTGTCTGCCCATTATAATGACTTGAGGGCCTTTAAAATAGTGATATTTGGGTCCCTTCCCAGAGATTCTGCTTAATTTGTCTGGGGGTAGGGCCTGGGTGTAGAAATTTTTCCAAAGCCTCCAAAGTACCTACAATGTGCACCCAGAATTGAGAACCACTAATGTGGCCTGTGGTCCTCAAACTTAATGACTCAGAATCTGTGGAGAGAGGACTGCTAGCATCTGTATTTTTAAAAGCCTTTGGGAATCACTGATTTATGGCAAGAGTAGAATAACATGACTTAACTGAACCTTAATTAGATGTATATTTTCGTATGGAGTCACTCAGCAGTAGAAACGGAAATTATTTACTCTGGGACTCTCCAGTGGGTTACTGCTGATCATTTGTGTGCTAAAGTGTTATTTCTTCTCATACCCCAGGTTTTATTTTTCCAGCTAACAGATGAATATTTACTGATTACTTTGTTTCCCATCATTTAATTTTTTTATACTAATAGTCAGTTACCTAGGAGAAATGTTTAAATAGGAGTGGTATGTTCTGACTCTGTTGTCCTGGTGATGAGATTGACTTTTCTAAGTGATCTCAAAGAAGGAATCTGGGGATCCCTTCTTTGAAAGCAATATGAGAATGTATTTTGACTTAATTCTTTCTCTTTCAAAGCCAAGTATATTTCCAAGCATGTTGGTTTTATTGGTCTATTCTTAAGTTTTAATAATTTTGATGACACTAAAGCCATTTCCGCTGTTACAGTTATGCTATTCAAGGCAAAAACATTCTTTTCTGAGAACTCAATCTATTTCATGCTTCACTTACTGCCTCTTAAGCTCTAATAGTCAAAATATCACAGCACCAAGATAATTACACTCTTGGGTTGAGTGGGTTTTGGTAAGATTAGATTTCATCATTTTTGAAACTACAGAAATAAGTTATTAGTTCAAAATTTTGATAACTAAAAATAATCCATGGCTTATGATAAGAGAGTGGCACTTAGCTTTATAGTGGATTTTCGGGCAAGGAGCAGGATTGAATTTCTTTCCCAATTCAATCACTATTTCTCTCCATGATATTTTTCAGTTTCAGTGGGTGCCTCTATAAAATGGAAATAATAAAACATTTGTTAACTTCTCACATATTTCCTTCGAAAGCAAAATATAGCTTGAAAAGCCTTCATAAAAATGGAAGCTTAACTATGTCTCTCTAGAATATATTTACAAGAATTAGTTATAATTCAAAACATCTACTATTACTTTGAAATACAAAATGAAAATCTAACAAGTGATAACACCCGTGTATTAGCACAATTTCATTTTTTGTGACTCTTCACAGTCTTTATCTCCATTATTTATAGTAGCCAACTATTTATACTTACTGACGTTATCTTGTAATCACTTCCATGTTTGTGTACAGTTAGCTGCATCGGATTATTATTCAACCTTATCCCTATTGTGGATTCTTACATTACTGACATTGAAACATGACTTTTTCAACTTCCACCATCCTTTTATCTTGTGATGAATATTTTGAATCACATTTGTTAGCATATGCCTGTTATAGCAAACAATGCAATGCTGTATTTTGTAATAATACTCATTGCCTGATTTTACAAAACCATTGAAATTCATAAAAAGAATTTTAATGACACTTTCAAGTTTGAAAAACTAAAATTTAACCTACTTAACTAGGATTATATCTCTCACATTGTTAATGTAAAACAAAAAAATTGAAGCCCATGAACATCATTGATTATATTAATTTAATTATCTGCATCAATTAAGGTTGGAAATACTTCAGGAAAAAACTCTGATGATATGTTTCCATTATCTCATGAACACTTATGCTATTAAATCAAATTGTGTTATATATGTTTGATTAAATTTATATATACTGCTTCTTACTGAAAGATTGTCATTAAAAAATTAGAATATACTAAAGCATTTTTGTTTCTGCAATTTGAACATAAATATGCATTTTTCATTATGAAAGTAATCCATATTACTAGTAGAAAGTTCACTTTAGTCATGTTCACATTAGTCATGTAATTAGTGTTACTGTTTTGTTTTTATTTCTAGTTCTTTAAAAATGAATATATATGTGTATATATATGTGTGTATATATATACATAAATATATACATATATATATATATACTTTTAAAAAAAACATATGTGATCATATTGAAAAGTAATCTTTTAAGTTAATTATATAATGAGAATTTCTTCATGTTTGTAAATATTCTCAGAAAACATCCTCTTATCTGAGTTGCATTTTTTTGGTGCTATCTCCCATAATGTTAATAGTGAACATTTTTATAGATAGGATAGATTTTTAGAGAATCAGGATATCCGTGTTTGTGTATCACTAAAAACCATAACCATATGTAAGATGGCAGATGTAGGAAACAATATATTCTACGTAAGCCTTTTAAAAATGTAATGTGATATGTGGTGTTTGATTGGCAGTGCAAAAAATGCTGTAAAACCTTATTAAATAAAAGTGTTACTCCTTCTGACCCTCTCCTCTTAGAATGGTGAAATCTCATTTTCAGCCTGAACAAGCATTGTCAATAAAAATAAGAAAATATCAGAAAGCTTGATAAGAGCTTGGGTAGGATGTCAGGGCAAATTGCTGGTTCCTGTGGCGTAATAGTTGTTTGGGAGTATTCTTAAGACGTGTTAAGCCATTCTGAGTGGTAGGAGAAAATATATTCTCTGTAGAGAATTTATAAATTTTCTCCATTGAACTTCTCAGGAAATAAGTACTTATTGATTTAAAATGCTGAAATATTATGGTATTGTACTAAATCCCATATAAAATAAATGCAATGTCATCTCCTCTGCCCTCCAGGAAGGTACAACTTGCAAGCTTGCGTCTATGGCCTTGGCTGTCCCTGGTCAGGGATGAAGGAAGGCTGGATTAGATTTTAAGCCTTCCTGGGGCTAGAAACCAAGAGTCAAGATTAGACTAATCCAGATCTTTCCTTTTCCAAGTGTGTAAAGTGATGTTAAAGAGGTCAAACAGTTTCCCCAAGTACAGAGTTCTGTGCTTCTAATTCGGATACTAGCATTTACAGAACCCAGCTGGATCACCTTTCCTGTCACCACCATTTAGTATAGAAATCCAGGAGTCTCTTTCCTTCATTTTTAAATCAAAATAGTAGTTTAGATGATGAAAGTTGTCTGCTATTGCAGGATCTTGGCATTTGTGTCTGTGAAATGGCCATTGAAATGATGCCTACATTTCCAAAGGTGTGAAAAAGTAAAACGATCATAGATGCAACCAAAGATGTAGTATGTCAAAAGTGTTACTGATTTCATATTTCTCCTTTTTAAAAAACAATGTCAAGCCAGTGTATTTTTGATGTTATATCAATTTTTATTTTAGTCAGAGCCTTCATTTTTAGCTCTTTAGTCACACTCAGATTATAAATGCAAAATGCTTGGTGTGGGTGGCAGAAATGGAGAGATAGCATCTTGCTTATATTAATATTTAATCATTTCCCCTCTCAGCTTGAGATGAACAGACAGAGACTTGTGGAATATCAAGAAAGATCATGGAATCCATTGTTTCTCGTAACAAAAAAATCTGATACATTTTGTCTATCATATAGACCTCTTTTCCTGGTAGTTGATAGTAGATTATTTCTGCTGGTAGTTTAAATTACATAATTCTTATAGTAATTGTTTTTTCATCTCTAATCTTTTTATTTCAGAGAGATTTACCCAGTTATAAAATGTATACATTTCAAAAGCACTGAACTTTCTTTCAGTTGATTATTCACTTGAAGGAGTTTCCTATGAATCATTAATTATTGCTCAACATTAATTATTTGTAGGTTAGTGTCATCCTTCTACTGAGATCTGTATTACTACACAGGATTCAAATAGGTAGTAGTGCTGTTGAATAACGGTCAGACGCATCGACCCTCTTAGCCACAGATGCCACAGATTTTACTTTCAGATGTTGGGGCACATGACCGGGACATCTGCCATCTCACCGTTAACAAGGCTCATTGAATTGTCTGCAGTGTCCTGTCTCAGCTCTCCTGCGCCTGCCCTTGGCTGAGAAAGATGGCTGTCCCACAGAAAAGAGCCAGTCTTTGGCTGAAGAATTGTTCATGCAACTCTAGGCCAGAGTTTATCTTCTACTTGTCTCTACTAAATGTATCCTGCCACCAAAATTAAGAACAGAGGGATGGGGGTGCAGAATTTCTGCAAAGACAGATGATCCCTATAGAATCATCATTTTCTGTTTTTCTCTCTTTCTTTCTTCTTTTTCCACATGGTGAGTGCAATCACCATTATAACATTCAATGCAACTTTCACTGCAGTGGGAAGGAATCCCAAGTTAGAAATTATATGCCTTTTCAATACAGGACACAGCCTTCATTACTGAATTAGCTTAGTATAGAGTTAGAACATTAAACCATTTGTTCCAGAGAGTTTAATATTTTTATTTGCCCTATATTTGCTCATGCCTCTCCTAATACTGACCTTCCTGGATTGTTATACCATTTTAAGTTGGCTGTAGATCCCTGGAGAACCAGGATCTTTTTGTGACTTGGCCTCATATATATTCCTACAGCCTGAATTCAGAATGATTTTCTTCTATAATAATAGTTATAGATAACAATTTTTTAGCTAGCACTTTGTATTGTCCAACTATGCTGGAAGCTCTGCCTGCATTGTCTCATCTTCACCTTAATCTTGCAAGGTAGGTGTGATCGTCCATATTCTACAGATGGGAGAACAGAGGCTCCTGTAATTACTAAATGTTGGTATCTAGATTTCTCAGACTTCAGGTACGAGAGCTCTTATTCTTAAGTTCACACTAACTCTGTCATTGAGAACTACTTGCAGTTCCACTAGTTTTCAGCACATGGAAATTCCCTGAATACTCTTTGCCCTGACGTAGAATATCTCATTTCTCCTGAGGAGGGGTCTACCATTTCCTGAGTATCCTGGGTACAGGTATTGGCCACAATTTCTCTCCTTACTTCCAAATCTCCCTTAAATTCTTATTCTTCCAGCCTTCCTTTCTGGTTCTCATGTCATTGGCTTTGCCCGGGATGTCAGTGTTGAATACTTTATGCTGTTTCTACCAGAAGTTCAGATTCGGCAAGGGTAGGGCTTAAATGAAATGAAGGGCTGGGAGGAAAAGAATAGAAAACTGAGCTTGAGGCTGATTCTGAAGAGGCAGAATATGAACTGAATGGTGTGGAGGAGAAAAACTCAAGCGAACCTCATTTAGTCGGTTTTTCAAAATGTTTTAGGACATTTTGTTTATCGAATATTTGTTCTTAACATCTAACCCAACTTTGCCCCGTAGAGTGAGCCTGTAACCTCATATTCTGTCCTTAGTAGATATGGATAGCAGTTCTTTAGCAACTTCCTTTTTTATTTGATAATAATTCTTATATATTTTTCATAGCTAAGCCCTCACAAAGTACTCCAATATAGTCTTACTAATGACAAATATGAAAGGGCTAATATCTAATTCGAAGTACTATTTTTGATGCAAGCCCCTGTTGTACTGCCTTATTTAGTATTGCTAAGGCTGTATGTGTATATACATGTATATACATATATAATATCATTTTAATTTATTTCTACCTGACTTCATTCTATAAATTCAGGACATTTTATAATAAAAATACATATAAAAATGGGAAAATATAAATGGAAATTTAAAAATTATGATTAAAAAGTTAAATCATAATTTTAAAAATGAAAAAGCCTTATTCAGGAAAATAGAAAATGAATGCATGTCACAGATTTCATTTATCTTATTAATTGATAAGGGAACCAGCAGAATGTTAAAAACCAGTCCAAAGAACATTTAGCTTTTATTAGATTTGTTGAAGTTTATTAGATTGCTATATATTAGATACAAAATTGGTTACTGCCCAACAGGGCCATAAACCATTAACTTTCAGTTCTACTGGGCAGACATTATTTTCATTTCTACTAAACAAAATCTACAAATTAACCTCTGCTCATATACAGTTGTAAATAGCCACTAAATAGAATGTCAAGCCCAGTACTGTGCTGAAAGCATACTGAGTAATCTCTTGGCTATTTCCAAGTTTTGGATAATTTTTCTGATAAATGATTTTTAAAATTAGTGTAAAGGACCAAGATCAAGGTGGGAAGTGGAACATAAGTATATAGTTGGTAAGGGCCTATGTATTGCTGTTTGAAATTTGCATTTAGTTGCAAGCTTTCTGGAAGCCAAGTGAATAGAAGAAAAGAAAGGTTAGAAGATTTTATGGTTGAAAGGATTTATAGATTCTGAGGAGCTTCATACTGGGGGCTGGGGAGGAGGCACTTGGAATTACACACCCACATTCCTCAAAACAGCCCTCTAGCAAATGAAATAACAGACGTCATAGGGTTATTTTCTTGGAGTACTCTGTGTTGGAAGCCTTGGACATAATATTAAAATCCACCCAGAGAAAACAATTCCAGTGGGACAGGGTGGAGTGAAACGGGATGAAAATGGCAATTATAGTCCACGAGTATGACTTTAAGATGCCCTACTTGATCCATGTTTAGCAGTGGTTCTTTGTAAAAGATGTAAAAGAATCACTTAAGGTTCAATGGGCCCTTTTCACCATTCTGCCCAGAGCAGCGTTAGGTTTAAGAGAGTGGAATCTTGCCAAGGCAGAATAATAAAGTGATACTGAAAACAGCGTAGTGCCTGGCATGAAGTCAATGTTCAGTAAACTGTAGCTGCTATTATAATCATTACAATTATTAGTGTTATTATAAAGTAAACTTTTAATATGCTTCTTAGATACCCATGTGGGGTGTCAGGGAGACTGACTGAAGTTCAGAGGATGAAAGTGTTTGAGAGTTGTCTGTGTACAGGTGTTACTTTAAGCTGGGGAGGGCCTAGATGGGAAGGGTTAATGAATGCTAGTGGCCTTGGTAGTAGGATAGTACAAACAGTGAATGTGGCGGGGGTAGTAATCCAACAGTCTTCCACAAATATAATTTCCACAGTAAGACTTTTGATATGAGTAGGTTGAGGTTATTTTCTCTGGAGTGAATGTTTTTTTCATGTTTTTAATTTTATAAAACAAATGAGCAGATACAGTTTGAGTTTCCCCAAACTCTAGTAAATAGGTGTGGTAGGACATTTTATCCATTTATCTTCATCAAAACTAAAGTATAGAAAAGCAAAGGATGTACTCAGGATTTAAATATATGTAAACATGTATATTTATATTATTACAATAGAATATATATAAACATATATTTATATTATATATATAATATTTATGTATTAGATGGCAGAGTTAAGTCTTGGCCTCAGAGTTTCTGACTAGCTCAGTAGTGCTTTTCTGTCTTATCTCCGCTCCCCCACTACTCCTCTCTGAATTCTCTTACTGAGTTTTGTTGTGTTGGTTTTGGTAGAGGATCCAGTTAGACATGGTCACGGAGAGCTGATGAGTATTTTCCCAGACGCTAGTCACTGCCTTCCTTCCAGCCTTGCTTCCAATGCAGACTTAACAGGCATGTTCCTGGTGCTGTCATTTAGGATGTTGACTGCAGTATTAAATAATGCAGATGCAGGACCACCTCTGGCCATTGTTCCTTCAGTCTAAATGGCCACACTTTGGGTGATGGCCTATGTGATCTAGGCAGTTCCTCATTAAGGGACTGGATTAAACCAGAACTTACTTTGTATGGGCCACTGCACTGTTGTTAGGGGTCAGTCACTGCCCATCTGACTGGACAGATAACTGAAAGTAAGAAATATTTCCTTGTAATCTTAGGAAAGCTTCTAACTACTTACACCACCAGCTACTGGAAAAAAGCAAGTCATTAAAAGGCATAATAGTTAAAGCAATGCCTCACACTGACCTTGTCACTTGATTCCCTGAGACATAGAAATTGTTTGCAACATCAGTCAGCTTTTGATTTGTGGTGTCTTTAAAAAACAGTTCGAATCCTGTATTGGAAAAAGGCCAGGAGACCCATCTGCTGAGAGTTTGTCTTTCTAAATTGGGTGCAGCGTGAAGTGCTGAGGGGAAATGACACACCTCTCCTGAATATTTCCAGGAGCCTCAACGACTCAGTCTCTAGAGAACACACCCCTGCACTGTTAAATTGTGTCAATTGTGGGGACACAATGACAAGGGACTAAATTGGAAAGCAATATAGGTTTAGCAAGACAATGTTTTCTGTTAAAAGGGGACCCTGCTAATTCCCTATGGCAAATATAAAGAGCTAGAGGGATGGAACAAACAAAATAAAATCCTAATCCAAAAGGCCTACTTTCACTTGTTACTAAAGTAAAGTACTACCTGATATTTCATATAGATCATGACACAGAGTGAAATGGAATTATGTTTGTGAAGAGAGGGAAAATAAAAGGAAGGAGAAGAAGTCTTAGATGAACCCGGTCTAATCCTCTTTCCACTTCCATCTCCCTGCTATAAATATGCCATAACAATAACAGCCAGAATATTGTAAGTGCTTTCTAGGCATCAGGGACTTCATTTGGATAATCTCATTAATCCTCTGGATAATTTTATTATTTTACTTTATAGGTGAGGACAATGAAGTTTAGAGAGATTAACAAATTGGTCTAGTTTTCCTAGCTAGTTTTCTATCAAGAATTTTCATTCTCCATAGAAATTTCTTCTCTGTTTCTTCTCTCTCACTCTCCAATTTAGTTTTACCTTGGCAAAGCAAACAAGAAAGGAAGTGAACATAGGTGTGGCCTATGCCCACTTGAAAGTGGGGAAGCGAAGTTTTCAAAAGAAGAGTGGGAATGCCATCGGAAGGAATTTGTCAGGTTATCTAGTCCAACATTTCCATTTTCAGATGGCTTAACTATATTTGAAGATAATAAAGTAGAACATTTAGTTGTAAGTAAACCTGGGTTAGAAATTAATGCTACCCATTCCCAGTCTAGCACTTTTCCTATATCACATTTCTTTTCTTCATTTCACACCTTTCTTCCCCACTGAGAAATCTAATTTAAATTTTCTGAGTTGCTTACTTGACTGACATTATCTTTTTGTAAAGGAACATATGGCTTAGGAACTTCATTTAGCTACCTGGATAACGTGAGTATATCCTATTGATGTTTATGTTCACTTAGCAGCAGTCATAATATTCCTGAATTCAGGATGATTATTTCTTATATATATTTTTTCTTTTTGCTATGGTGAATTTGTAGATGCCTTTACTCCTTCAAATAAATGATATAGCCATAGTTTTCAGATTGTCAAGTATCGTTGAACTAAATATAAACTTGAAAGGATAAAAAGCTTATTAGATCCTAAAAAGCATTTTGGAAAACATTACACACAACTTTAAATGGTTTTCCATTGCTTGGTATATTCAATAATACAGAAAAATGAGCTTAATTAAACCAGAGGAAATAAATCAAAAGGAAAGGCTGGCGGTTTTATCTAATATGACCTATGAATTGAAAGCAAACACCATCCACGTCTGCCATTTTTATTCCTCCTATAAATAATATACAGCAGGACTGGAAGCAAATAAACTCTCCACTTCTCTCCTTTCTTTTTTTGCTCAAAAAGCTCCCTTCATGTTGATAATAATCAGGTAGCATGGTTGAGGAGCAGTTCCTTTGTTTCATGATTATTAGATATTTTATTTAAACTATCGGATTATTACATTAGAGCATCAGTTCATTATTATTTAGAGAATTCTCTAAAAATGGTAAATGGGTACCATCTATGGGTGCATTCGGATATAACCAAACTGCATCTGCTATTAGTTAATCTTTAATTTTTCATTATTCAGAAAGCCTCAGATGCCTAAGTAGTTGTTGCCATCTGATGTTTAATTGATGTTTTTCAATATGAAAATTTGATATGCCTACACATACTTCTGATATTTCTTCATTTCATGTTACTTTTATCTGTAATCTAAAGGTCTCCATGCCTTTGTTTTGTAAGCATGCTGGTGTGAAGTTCAGCGAGGAAGCAGTTTAGGAATTAAAAGAGTTTATTATAAATAGCCCTGGTGTTTACTACCTGTGTAATTCTGAGCTGGCTGCTTTTCTGAGAGGCACCTTCTTCATCTGCAGTATGAGGTCTTGTAGGGTTGCTATGTCTAGTAAAGTAGTCTATAAGAAATTGCCTAATAAACTTTACAATGAAACATAAGGTGATATTAGAAATGTAAGGTGATGTTAATGCTGATATGAAATTGGCTTTAAAAAAAAAAAAGACATTCATTCCAAACTAGAAGACTTGTAATTGTCCTTTTTTTTCCTTCAAGAGAGCTCCAGAATCAACAATGTAGACTTGACTACTTCTTTGTGCCCCTATATACCTTAAATTTACCTCTTTTATTAAATCTACCTCTTTGAATCTGTACCCACAAGATGAGGATGGATTTACGTATATGTTCATGTCTCCCACGGAGTCAGGTTTCGAGAGCAAGAAGAAGGGGTCCCAGTCTTCTTTGCACCCCTAGCATCTGATACTGGGGTTTTCGATTGTAAGCTCTTGCAAGTTACTTTTGAACTGAATTTAATTTTGGACACTAGAAATCAGGAATTTTATCTTCCTAAAAGACATATGTAGTAAGATTATTATCCCCAGTTTTGCATGTGAGGGCACTAAGGATTGGACTGCTTAACAGCTGTAGGAGTCGGAGTTATGAATTAAGATCCACGTGATGACAAAGCCTGTACACACCTGTGTTCACCATCATACTATGGCATACCTCAGCCTGAAAATGTCAATATTTGAAATGAAGCTAGAAGAAGAGATAGGGGGAGAGTGTGGAAGAAGGACGTTCCAGATGAAAATGGCAGATATGTGCTCAGGTGAGATGCATGCATGCTAAGACTTCACTGGTATATAAGTAAAGGAAGAATGAGCAGTAAGGCTGGAAAAGCAATTCGAGTATGAAATTGTGGAGTAGCTGGCCTGGGCAGAATGCCAGTCTGTGTTTGGCTTTGTAGGCAATGTCAAGGTATTGATGACTTACATCCAGAAATGTCAGAGCTGCCTTCTTCAAAACTAGTAGAAATGTAGAGAACAGGGAAGGAGAGGAGGGAACAGATTGAGAGCAGTGAAGGGGTATCAAAAGAGTTTACATGAAAAGGTCTGGATTAGTGTGATAGCTTGAAATGAAAAAGGGGATAAATTCTAGAGACATTGCAGAAGTGAAATCCACAGGACGAAACGCCTTATTGGATGGAAAATAAGGGAGAAAATGACCAACTAAAGTTTCTGGTTGAGAGGGCTAATAAAACGATTGTTCTATTAACAGGAACAATAAAATCAGGAGGAAGTGACTCAGAGAAGGCAGTGAATTCTCTTTGGGGCAGTTTGAATGTAAGAGTGTGGTAATTAACCCTTTTGCTAATATACATAAGAAATATTGGGAAATACAAATTGTAGTAGAAAAGAGATGCTGCAAAATTTAAAGTCAGAAGACAGTCTGAGTCAGAGGTAGGAATTTGGGATTGTGAAATACTGCCTTTTCCTTAAAAAATAAACCTTAAATTTCAAAGCTGAGAAGAGGCCAGATCGTGTGTTTCTAACTTTATTCATTCAGCAATGTAAGAGACAACTTTTGGGAATGGGGCTATGAAAAGGGGTTCTCTGCCTTTCAGCAGTTGTCTCAGCCAACATGATGCTGTAGAAGCAGCAGAACTTTCATTTGACCCAGAGAACAGCTGGGATAAGGTTTAAAATACTAACAAAGCTTTGCCAAACACAGTCCTTCCGATGTATTCTGTGACACCACGATTGTTTATGGGGAAAGAAAATGCCTGTGGTCATAGAGTATAGAAATGCTGGAATTAAAGGCAAACCATCTTTTAAAATTCCAAAGTCTTCTTTTATTTTATTTCGTTTTATTTATACTGGATTTATCAGTTTTGAAATTATTAATATTCACTGTCAATCACAGAGAAGCAGCTATAGAATGCTGAAAATTCGAAAGGTTTTGAAAGACAATACTTTGTAAAAATACTAGGCATGAGATAGATAATTGAGCTCACAAAATGTTGCCAACTTCTCTTAGTTGGGGCCTGCTTAAAGTGTGTTTCTTTTCTTAGCTCCCAGTTTCCCTCCAAGTGCTGTCCATCGCCACCCCCAAATTTTAGTGTGCGGCCTAATGAATTTTGACGAGTGTATACACTCATGTGACCATCATCCACATCGAGATGCTAACATCTCCTTCTTAAAGATTTGTGACCAAGACAGACCAGTCAATCCCTCTCTCCTGCCTGGCTGGGACCCACCTTGATTCTTATCTGTGGATCCACTCCTCTCTTGGGTTTTGTCATGAAGTTTGACCTCTCTCGGGTAATATTCACCTCTATAATTGGAATGAAGTATTAATTTTATAAGTTTTAACCAAATAATCATACCTTAACAGTATAACCACACAATGTTTTTTATAGGCTGAATTTGTTCTCCCAACTCAACCAAAATTCATGTTCAACACCCAGAACCTTAGACAATGAACGTATTTGGAGATGGTAATTATAGAGATAATTATTTAAAAGAAGGCCGTTAGTGTAGGTCCTAATCTAATATGATAAGTGTCCTTATGAGAAGGGGAAATTTGGACACAGACATGTGCAGAGAGAAGATGCATGAAGACACAGAGAAGAGAGCCATCTCTAAGCCAAAGAGGGAGAGCAGGAACAGATCTTCCCCTCACAGACCTCAGCAGGAACCTTGATCAGAGACGTGGAGTTTCTGTAACTCTGACAAAATACATTTCTGTTTAAACCCCTCTATCTGTGGTACTTTGTTACAGCAAACCTAGCAAATAAATACAATATTAAAAAAAAAACACATATATATTGTAATGAGGGATGTTGAAAGGGAAAACTGGGAACTAACTTTTCTTAGACTGAGGTAAGCATCTTCATAGAGGGCATTTTTGAAGCCAGGGTGATAAAACAGCTAAAGAGAAGATTATAGAGAAGAAAACTGACCAAAGGAAGAAACTTCAGGAAATGTCTATTTTAAAGGGAGAGAGAGAGGAGAAAGGGAATGCAGAAGTGATCATTGAGAGGCGGGAGGAGAAGGCAAAACTCATGGGCTATAGAGACAGAAGGGGGAAAAATATTTTTAGTTAGAGGTGAGTGACTCCCAGCATTCGATTTTGAAATATGATCATTATCTTTGACAGGCATTGAAAAGTCATATTATCTCATGTAGAACTATCAAAATAAAGCAATCAGAAAGCCAAATTAATCTAATTTATATGAGGAATATGAATTTAGCAAATTCTGTAAATCCTTGTAGCATAAGAAGAGAATTACTCTCAACAAATGAAACACTAATTTAAAAAAGCATATAATTATTGCCATATTCTTAAAAAATTGAGTTGGTGTAGCAAGTTAAAAAAATTTTTGATTTGAGTGAAAAAAAAGTTATATGGCAAAATATCTTTGGTCCAAGAGGAATTTCTAGTGCCTTTGTCCTAGGGGAGAAGTTGAAGAGAACACGAGTGCCAACCTAGAAAGGGGCTTGTGAAGATTCACTGAGGATTGAGTGTGAATTGTACCATGGGTGTGAACTGGGATGCTCATATGACCAACCAATTCGTGTTCGAAGCTGTGCCTTGTAGGTGGGGGAAAAAATGCCATAAAAACTGGCTAAATTAAAAACTAAATCACCAAGAAAACACACCTTTCAGTTAAGTAGTTCTAGAAAGTCCATCATTTAGTATACATTTTGTGGTTCCTCCTGGTAGTTGAAGCAAAAAACAGAGACAAAAAAGCTGTTTTGCAAATCGTGCAGTATAATTCATTCTTTCAACCTTCGTTATTGATTGCAGAACTGTTTTTGTCCTCTCTTTGAAGAATTCAACAATATACACCATGGCGACCACCCATACGGCATTTCAGCCACCCCAACAAGACTAATAATAGTAATCATTTTCATTTCTCATTAATTTTAAGCAGTATTTTTAGACATCTTTAAAGTCATAGTTCTCATTTATTTAGAAAAATGGTCATGCTGAATTTTAAAATAATATGCATTTCTGATTATAATAGGTTTATTTCCTCATATTGTTACACATTTCATTGTATGCGACATCCTAGATTCTTTATTTTCTAGTCCATATATACATATTATAAAATAATTACTGAGACAGTGACAAAAACGATTATGTTCCCTTAGCATTTGGGTGCATTAAATCTCTGTTTATCTGAAGTGCAGACTTATAACATCATTGTGCGAAATGTGGGGGGCTACAGAAAGAAATGAACTCCCTCTATAAATTTATCTCCTGTTGCTGCTTTCCCTCTTTCTCGATATTTTAATGGATAAATAGGAGGCAGTAGGGTGAGATGGAGCTAAGTTCTAGAAGAGTAAATAGTTTCCTTTCCCTATTCTTTCCTTTTATTGTATTTACATGATTCAGTAGACACTTCAGGAATTTTTAGGGGTCATCATTCAAAAACCCAACTATTTAACTGTGGATGTATGGAAGTTAATAAAGACAGAGTCTACTTAAGAGGATTAATCTATGTTTTTAACATTCTCGACAAAATAATAACAGTGATAATTTGACATCCTGTGCCTGAAAGCAATCTCAAGAGTTCTAGATAAATCTTCACTGGGCAGAGGCTCGGCCTGTATGGACTCATAACCAGAGGCCTCCTACAGTATGTTCATGCTGTGCTTCGAATGATAGAAATTTACTTATTTCATACTTACATCAACTGTGTAAAACTGAAATTAGTATCTTGGTTTTCCTGATTAATGAGGAGGATCAGGAAGTTCGACCAGTATAAGCGGTGGGATCGAGATCTGAACTATGAATCAAAACTCAGGCCTTTATTACTAGGCTCCTGGCTGCCTATGTAAAGAATATAGATGACTAGGTGCGTAGAACCCCAGAAATTCATCCAATCCTAGTAGATTACTATTTTTAAAAATGTCAGCTTTATTGAGGTATAATTGAAAATAAAATCATAAAATATTTAAGCATACCTTGTGGTGATATATATACACATTGTGAAAGGACCACCCTACCCCCCATCTAGTTAATGAACATATCCATCACCTCACATTTATATCTTTTTTGTGTGTGTGTGAGAACTTTTACATTCCACTCTCTTAGCAAATTTCAGTTATACGATACAGCGTCATCTACTATAGTCACCATGTTATGCATTATATCCTCAGACCTTGGTCATCTTTAGGCTGCAAGTTTGTACCCTTTTATCAACCTCTTCCTATTTCCCCACCCCCAGCCACCAGAAACCACTTTTCTACTCTGTTCCTGTGAGTTTGACTTTTTTTAAAGATTCCACATATAAGTGATACTATGATGTATTTGTCTTTGGCTTATTTCACTTAGCATAATACCTTCGAGGTCCAACCATGTTCTTGCAAATGTTACTATGATTAAAGTTCATGCTAGCATTCAAGAGGGAGCTCATGCGCTCCACCCTGGGGAGAACATTTAGAAGGTCTCTGGATCTAGGCTGCGCAGTATGTCACCATCACGTGCTGTGGCTGTATAGCATCTGATAACCTGGGCTCAGTGGACTAACTCCTCTGACTTGACTGCCCCTCTACCCTGTTCAACATTTTGTTATGAAGGACTTGAAATATACAGAAAGCTGACATAATTGTATAGTAAATATTCATATATCTACCACTTTGATTCTACAAACTTTTCTGTAGCTTATTTTTTAAATAATGGTGATGTTGTCATTCAAAACTGGACTGTACCCCTGTATATGCTGATGAGAAGATAGAAGGGTTTGTATTTTGAACTGGTCTACTAAATTATCTAAGGGCTTCCCTCAAAATACCCACTTTTGAAATATTGTATGCCTTAACTTCTGCAACTGAGATATAGTTCCAGGTATTAACTGAGTGTCTGCAAACTTGCCAGGTTTGACTCTGACAGGCAAGAGACTTGCATTACAATCAAGGCTGCCCCACAACCCCACCTGTACCAATATTCTAAGAATGCTAACTCAAGCCTATTTTTCTTTCCACTTCCCTCCAGTCCTTTTTCTGAGGGTGAAAAATAGTCGGTGAGAGCAGAAAGGCTCCCAGGGAAGGCGCTGTGCTAGTGGCGTGCTTTCCGTCTGTGTCAGTGTTGTGGTTTTAACAAAGAAGACTCTTCCCGAACTTCTAATAAGGATAGTCCTTACTCTCTGTATTTGTAAAGTGGTTCTCGCCTGAAGATTTGTAAGGACATTCACTCTTCCATAGGGACTCGCTTGGTTTCAAGTTAGTTCTTTGAAGCCACTAGCTTCAGAGGACATCTGTATATTAGTTTAGTAGTACAGAAATCTATCTTTAGGCTCATTGCTCGCGTTTTCTGGTGGACATTCTGATGGGGCTCCACATCTCTCCCTGGAAAGCAAGATTTGGGACTAAAGATTCAGAGACTGTAGGTCTTTTTAAAGAAATATACTCAGGTCCAGGTTAATGGACTCAGCTCAGGGGGTTCAAGATCCAAGTAAGGTCAGTTTAGCTCTCTAGTTTCCATTTATGATTGAGCTGTGCAATACATTATTTAGAGAGATGTATAGTTTCTGTATATAAATGGCCATTTTTTTCTAGTTGAATAAATCATATCTGTATATACAATTCAAATGCATTTTACTATTTAAAATATAGGAGTTTAATCTGTAAAAAAATATAACCTTACAGGATTTGAAGTGTTTTACAGTACTAGTTTTATCCAAAGGTACATGTTTTGGTAACCCATGTGCGTATAAAACTGGCAAATTGTGAAAACCCCAGAAAGGTAGCCAGTGGAAGATTTTTTATAAGTCCCTCTAGTCAGGGAACTGTTGAGAGTGGGAGAAGAAACACATGCATAGAGAAAACAGCGTCTGCGGAAGAGTCTTCCTGGTAATACTGAGCTTGGAAAATCTTCACCACATCTAAGATGCCCCATGTATTGTGTGACTGCAATAGATGTCTTTGTAAGTAACGTTTTTACAGAAGGCAGTAACAGAGTGTTTGCTTTTAAGGCATTTCTGTTAAGCATTTCCAGTGCTTCACACTTGTGAAATATCAAATGGGAAAAAACTGCTAGAGTAATATCATAATGGGTAAGGGAGAAAGTGGAACAGTTTACAGTGACCATAGAGTGCTTGCAGACAGCAAGACTGTGCAGTGTTCCACCTGTTCTGTTCAAATTTCACTTCACTTGCACTTTGGCACATTAGATAGACGTGAACATACATTGCATGTATCTAATGCAGTTTTTCACTATCAGCTACCTAATGATTTCAAGGGTCTGTTGTCCTATCTTCCCATCTTGTTCATACTAGGCTGGCATACAGGGCAGATCCCCACTTTTCTGGCTCACATATCCTCTACTCCAGTGCTGTCAGGCGGCACTGGGCTGTGAGCAGGGAGCAGTGCAGCTTGATGAGGCTCTCTATGTTCACCTCTCCTGGTTGGCGGCGGCAGGAGATAAACAACTCTTTATTCTTTGCTTCTGGTGCTAATCAGGTTTAGATCGGAGTCTGGTGTTTGTTAGAAGTTGGTAGGTCTTTGGGGAAGAGAATGCTTGACTAAATACGGCGGGGCATGGCCATGACCCGTTGGCTCCGAGGTCAGCAGTTCTCAGGCACCTGTGAACATGTTACCCACCACCAAGATTGCATGGCCCTGTGGAGGGGGGGGGGCAGTACCAGAAAGACATTTAATTTAGGAATTATTATTTTGCATGTTTGAATCCTGAGGGAACAGCTGTAATATGCAGGGTCTGTTGCCTCACTTTCTTACTAAACTTTGTAACATCTTTTTTTCAGGGAAACACCATGTATAAAAATAGGGAATTTCCTATACATCATTTCAGATTCCAGGAAGTGACAGCATCAGTGTGCAGCAGCATAGAATATAGAAAGGAGAGGCAATGCCAGAGCAGAACGAGCAGAACAAAGAAGGAATGGGTTCCAAATTAGGGTACAGTTTATGCTGTATTTTTCCAAGTGCCCTAGTGAAAAGACATCAGTGGTTTACACCGCAGAGTAATAACTAGCTTTATGTTGTGAAAAAAGAAATCTTTTAGATATTGTTAAGGTACCATACTTGGAGTCAGTGAATTTGTTCATTAGATATATACTGAGCATCTACTATGTGCCGGGCACAGTTCCAACAACTGAGATGCAACATTAAACAAAACAAAATGCTTTGCTCTCTGGGCACTTACACTGTTATGGAAATCAAGTTTCTTCAGTAGACCTTTGTGCTTGTTATTCTGGTAGAATTATGGCTGCAGTGCTACCTGTAGGTGATCCCCTTTGTACTTGATTTATGTAGACTTGTTATTCCATGCTTTACTGCAGCTCCCACTCTGATGGGTTCTGAGATGCAGAAGTGAGGACCTAGGAAATCAGTGCAAAGAAGGATTGAACTGAGAAGAAATCTCAGTATATATTTACTCTGTAAGGGAGAGGAAACAATTTGCTACATGCCAGTCAAAGAGTCACGTGCAGTCCTCAGATTCAGGGATGGACGTGGGAGACTAGTCCCTGGAGATGCAATGCTGATGAATTTGGGATTATTTTAGCATTTCTTTTTGTTAAATTGTAATAGCCAAAATACATACAGTGCCTCATGATCTACAGTCTTCTTTCACCTAATTTATTTTATTGGAACCTGACAGAAACCCTTAAAGTAAATAGGAAAGGTAATCTTAGCCTAATTGTGTGCATGAGGACAGGTAGATGAACTAGTACTAGTAGAAGGAGGTTAGAGTCTTTAATTTACTTCTAGCTTCTAACCAGAAACCAATATATGAGCTTCTGCCAGGTAGTCCAAAATGGTAAAATAAATTCTCTGAGCAAAAGAGCTTGGTCTTAAAAGAGTTTAATGAAAGGAGGCAGATTGGCTATGTGCATCGGTCCCACCGGGCTGATTCCACTCACCCGGGTAGACAAATGCTACTGTAATTTATGTGTAGGTGTATCTCCAAATTGTGTTTTTTAAAAGCAGATAAACACCAACACGAGGACTAGAAGCAATCCTAGAGATCTTGTTCTTCTCATATATTAAGTGAGAAAACTGAGACACAAGGAAGTTATCAGTTCCCCAAGTTAAAAATTCTTACTTAATAGTATAGCAGAAACTTATAAATAACTTTAATAGGACAATTTACATTATAATAATGATGAAAATGAAGTCTGTAGACACAAACATATGATAAAACATGTGGTCTCATTGATTCATTGATTCCTCTTAGCCATAATATTTACCTACTAAATTTCCTTCTGTTTGTAGTGGTGTTTTATATTTATTGTAACTAATTGATTCTGGGGATAAAAATAAGCCCTGGTGCCTCTGAAAAGCACAGCAGCCTTATACAGTATGTTCTCATTATACTTTCATAAAGTGAGTCTCTGGATTATCAGATGTTAAGCAACAACATAGTAGGACAAATTTTAAATGAATGATTTCAAGAAATTTGTGCAGCCGTGTGGTATAGTCTTGTCAGCTCCTCCAAATGGTGGAAATTATCAGTGATCTTGGAAAGAATATAATTTGAAAGGGAAGATCAGGGAGCATGATGGGTTAATGGTAATATATGGTATGTTAATAGACTACTTAGTTTTGTACTGCAGAAGTAATAAATGCTTTTCAACCAGTGGATTTTAAGGAAGCTACACACACACACACACACACACACACACACACAAGTGGATTTTAAGGAAGCTATACACACACACACACACACACACACACACACACAGAATTTTTGACTTTGCGTAGTTCATGAGTGTATCCTTCCAAGATGAAATTGAAAATGGCAGTCTCCGGAGAACAATTTGACAGTGTCTTAAAAAACTTAAACATACACCTACCATATTCAACCATTTCACTCCTAAATATTTACCCAAGATAAATGAAACCATGAATCCATACAAAAACTAGTATGGAAATATTTATACCAGCTTTATTTGTAATGGCCCCAAACTTGAAACAACCCAAATATCTTTCAACTGGTAAATGGATCAACAAAAAGAGACAAACTATTGATATATACAACAACATAAATGAGCTCCAAATAATCATTTGAGTGAGAGCAGCCATACATAAACACATACTGTATTATTCCATTTATATACAATTCTAGAAAATACAAACTAATCCGTAGTGACAGAAAGCAGGTCAGTGAGTTCCTGAGAACAGGATGGGAAGAGGGAGGGGCAGATTAGGAAGGCGCCTGAGGAATCTTCTGGAGTGTAAACGTCCTTCCTATATCAGGACCCACGAACTGGAGGCCGCTCCGGTGGCTAGGCCCATGTCCCAAATCAAAATCAAAGTCACCTTGCAGTTAACAGAAATGCCTCACTGTAAAGGAAACCTAATGTACACTAATCATGATCCTCCAACTCAGCTTCAGCTCACTTATTTTACCCTAGAAAATAGGGACTGTTAATTTTTTAAGAAAATCCTGGAACTCCTGGAAAATTATTAGCGTTTCCTCTGCTAATGCTCTGTAAAACTCGCTTTTTCCCAGAATTCCTCCGGAAGATGCTCTGTGGTCTGTGAGGCACTGCAGTCCCCATTCATGGATTGTCTCCCTTGAGTAAAAGGCATCAAACTCGTTACTAAATTCTATTAGTTTTGTCCTTGACAGGAAGTAATGAACTTGTTCATGATCTAAACTGTAGTGATAACTTATAGGTATATATTAAAACTCATCAAATTGTACACATTAAATATATGCAGTCACTGTACATTAATTATACCTTAAAAAATCAAGAAAGGGAAAATATATATACTCACTTTACATGTAAGACATGTACTTTGCTTATAGAATACAATAGCTCCTTTTATTGCACCATTCAGTTAATTTTCCTATTTTGTTTCTTATTTTGTTTATTTTAATCCAAGCAAATTTTAGGGTTTTCTCCTAACGTTTTTATACTCTGTTTTATCTTCACTAGTCAAGATTATTATATTTATTTTCCTATAGTAAGAATATGTAAAGGTTTTCAAACTGTGCATAGATCCCTGAGCTCGAACTTCTGACAGATGAAATCCCAGCCCCCTTCAGTCCCCCTCCGCTCCAGGAAGCCACTGATATAAAGCCTGCTGAACAAACATATTAATGGTATTAACTGGCTCTTGATGCAGTGGTGATTTCTCCATTAAATCTCTTGAATTTTTCACCCTTGGGAGCTCATTTCTAGACAGAACACTTAAAAAGACTCAACGTAACTCCCCTGTTTTTAGAAAATGTGGTATTGTGTTCTTTTCTCACAGTATATGTGCACCCGAATATTTTGGACATTATTTACTAATTGTGGGGTTAGTTTGCACAAAACATGGGTGCCATTGACTACTTTGTCTAATTACACAGGATGTGGGAAATTGTAACTTATACAAAGGTCATCTTTTGAGTATGTGGTCCAAAATATGATGGTCTTAATTCCTCCTCACATTTTATCTTCAAAAGCTACTGGAATTATAAAAGTTTATTAGTTGAGCTTAATATTTTTGTACAGAATCTGACACACTCTGTGTGTTTCATAAATTGTAGAAAATCCAGCGGTAATAAATAATCGCCATTTTCAAGGTACATTTGGCTGTTTTGCCACGGGCAACCTGACTCTTTCAAGTAGAAGTCAATTAAGCCTGCCTCCTTGTAGGTGCAATTTCCCCCACACCCACTGGGCCCTTAGGGTGCAGTCCAGGAGAGATGTTGTGCCCCAAATGAGTAATGGTCCTAACAGCTGCAGTACTTTGCACCGTTTGCCAGAAGTGTCCTCTGCCTCTCATTCGGTCTCAGCCATGTGGAGGCATATGTCATACTCATTTATCAGGGTTTCCCGGGATGACTTTTAGGTTGCAATGTGAGTAAATGAGAAAAAAAAAAAGTACTCAGCATGCCCGAGTCACTGGCTGTCTAGAGTCAATATTGGGTGTCTTTTGTTTTATAAGGACTGCTGCGTATTTGAAACATTGATTTCATTGATCAACTTTTTGCAAATTGTGTGTTGCAGAACCCTAAAAGTTTGTGAGATACTAATAGGTGGTTGGTTAAAAAAAATGGAGCACAGTGGTTAACTCAATCTGGGAAGTTGTGAAACTGTATGTTAAATAAAGTTAGACAGATTCCTATGCTGAAGAATTTCCCAGATCCTTTCACATGTCATTGAAGTTTTCATCTCTAAGATAAGCATATAGTACACGGCATTGACTAAATGTGTTCGATCACAGCACCTTTTTTTTTCATTAAGATATCATTGATATACAGTCTTATGTTGGTTTCAAATACACAACACAGTGGTTCAACTTTCACCCATATTATCAAGTCCTTACCCACTCCAGTGTGGTCACTGCCCATCAATGTAGTAAGATGTTACAGAATCATTAACTGTACTCTCTGTGCTGTACTACTGTCCCCGTGACCAGCCTATATTGCGATTGAAATCATAATGCCCCTTAATCCCCTTCCCTCTGCCCTCCCAACCCTCCCCGACCCCTCCCAACCCTCCCCGACCCCTCCCATTTAATAACCCCTAGTCCCTTCTCAGTGTCTGTGAGTCTGCGGTTATTTTGTTCCTTCTGTTTTGATTTGTTTTTGTACTCCACAAATGACTGAAATCATTTGGTATTTGTCTGTCTCCACCTGGCTTATTTCACTGAGCATAATACCCTCTAGCTCCATCTATGTTGTTGTAAATGGGAGGATTTCTTTTATTCTTTATGACAGCACCTTGGTGTTTTTCAAATTCAAAAATGCCTAATTTTCATCTTGCAAAACATGAACACACTTTAAGTTAATTTGGAGAAATCTTTCTACACTCCTTTCAATATATATTTTAATTGCAAATCAAAATAGGAAAAATCAGAAAAATAACTAAATTTAGCAAAAGTAGTCTTGTCCCCATACTTATATGTGTATAAAGTATATACACATAAAGTATTTATATATATATATATAATAAAGTATTGCAACACATATTATACAAGATACTATGTATGTTATACCTTTTAAAATATGAAAATAAACAACATCCTGTCATGCATTACATTTTCCTCTGCAATGCAGGTAGATGCTAAGAGATCATTTCTTCACGGTTGTTAAGAAATAGTTCAACCAAGTAAATTTGCAGGTCTAATTGACTTTATTAAACAATTCATGAATTGGGCAGAATCCTCTCTATCAAGTAGAGAGATGCTCTGTTGGACTGCAGAAAAGAAAGGTTTTTAAAGGTACCTAAGGAGCAGAAAAAAAGGAAAATTATGAGCAAGGAATCCATTGTTTTAGGTAAGGTTGCTCTCCTAAGGGATTTCCTTTCTCCACCTGTTACTTAATGCTTGAGATTTCCTAGGATTCTGTTCCCCTTTCCCTCACTTGTTAGGGTGAATGGTGATGAGCTAAACCACCACCAAATGAGCACCTTGACAATGACAGTGTGTTTCAACTAGGCAAACATCATAAGGAAGTTCATTTGGGAAGCTGTTATCTGGAGGGAGGATCTAAGAGATACCTGAGGTCCAGAGAGGTAAAGGGAATTTATTCAGTAACAGAGTAAAATTGTGTCAATTAGGAGTGAAGTTTGTGTTTCTTACTTCACTGCCCAGTATTTTTCCCATCATGTTACATTGGCCAATGTGTTTATGGAGGAAGATAATCTGATAACTGAGTGGTAAGTTTCTCAGGGATATAGATTGGTATGAAAAAAAAATCCATGAAAATAGAAGTTAAGAAAAGTTGAATGCAGTAACTGAAGATAGAGTTATGTTTGAGTAAACCAAGAAGACTAGATTTGCGTACCCAACTTCCGGTGAAAGAGTGTTCATTGTTCAGATCAACTACTAACAACTGACTCCAAACCCCAGATGCCTTCCTATGGCTCCTTGTGATAGTCTTCTGTGGCCGGTCAATGGCATTAGGATTGTCGGTTTTATTATCTTCCTCCTCATTACCCAAACCACCACCACTGTGAAGAAGTATGTAACCAAAGAATGACTACCCATTTGTCACTTTTTCTAATTATTTACAAAAGACACAGGAATAATACCTACAAAACTTTGAGTTTATGTCTGAGATGGTATAGATGAATGCTGAACATTTTCCTTCTTTTCATTGCATTTTCTTTCTTCCTCTCTCTTTTCCTTAATAATAATGTGGACCTTCATAGTTGGCTATTAATAAAAACACCTTTATTATAAGGAAAAATGTGAATTATGAAGCAAAACTATTAAAGGTTGACATATTCTTGAATGTTCCAGGAATGTGTCTGATTAGCAGGTATTTAACTAAGATTTCTCGTCCTCCCCCAAGTCCAAAGCATTTCAAGTGTTCCCATATTCCTAATGAGGTGAAAATTATTCAAATATTCTTTTGCCTTTGATTCTAGTGACCACTCATTCTTCATGTATTGGATCCTGTGCTGAATTCTGGGATATCACTGAATAAATTTCACCTACAGTTCTGGTCATTTGTCTGGCCGGTCTTGAAAGGATTCCCTTTTTCTACTTGACACTTAATGCTTGAGATTTCCTAGGATTCTGTTGTCAAGCTTCTCCCCTTTCCCTCACGTCTTAGGGTGAATGGTGATGAGATAAACTGCTGCCAAATGAGCACCTTGACTATGACAGTGTGTTTCACCTCCTTGAAGTTTTCTCTCTCTAGTCCTGGCCAGCCACATGCTCAAGCCAGAAAGCTGGACTCTTTTACTTTCCATCTTCTATAATTTATACGTCCTAAGAATTTGACCTCCTAACATTGCTTTAATCTATTCCTTAATCTCCATATTCAGACCTTCTGTTTATGATATGGATGCAATATGTGCTGGTTATAAACCATCTGCTGCTTTTCCAAAAAACCTATTTAAAAATATTAGTTATGTCTTTTAGTACACATGCTTTTATCAAATGTTGTTCATTTATTGTAATTTATCAGAAAAGTGGAAAAAATATATAATACATGGAATAACCTCACTTGAATGTTTTGTGGAACAGTCAGTATAAATATTTTGACCTTTGTCTTGGCCCCTGAGAAGAGTAAGCGTTAAGCTTTTCAGAATGGAGTTCTTGCACATAAAGAGTCCATGCTATGCTCTCCTGGAGAAGCAGGGGGCCGATTCTGGCACTGGCCACTGAGTCCCCAAAGATGTACCTTCACCTGACAACTACACTGAGACACTCTGTAATCAGTAGTTCCATTATAGGGTACCCAGAGTACAGTACCATGTGTCTAAGCAGGAAGGAATGTCTCTTCTCCCAGTGCTTCAGTGAGAGTGTTAGTTTCCCCATCCCTGAAGAAAACTATTACTCAGAGTAGAGAAAGAGCTCTGAGACTTTGATGTTAGGAAATATTATGTAGAATCACATCACATTTAATTAATGACATGGGTTGCTAAACGGAGAATATGCATACTGCATGTATTGGTAGTGAGGAATTTTGTCCCTTGACACACAGCATTAAGGTTTAAAAACAGAAACAAACAAGATAGAAGTGAATAAGGTGCTGTTATTTTTTAATTGAAGTATTATTGATATACAGTCTTATATTGGTTTCAAGAATACAACACAGTGGTTCAACAGTTACCTATATTATTAAATCCTCACCTTCACCTGTGCGGTTACTATCTGTCACCATAGGAAGATGTTACAGAATCATTGGATATATTATCCATGGTGTACTACCATCCCCATGACAATTTGCATTATGATTGCAATTTTCATGCCCTTTATCCCCCTTACCCTCCCCACACACACACGCCAACCCCTCCACCATGGTAACCACCAGTCACTTCTCAATGACTATGGGTCTACTGCTGTTTGTTCCTTCTGTTTTGCTTTCTTTTTTTTTTTAAGTTAGAAAGGGAATTATTGGTTATGCCATAAAATCAAAGGAAGAGCAGAGACAGAGCTGGATTCACTTGAACCCAAGGACTCCAGAGCAGTCCAAGTGCTGCTTCTTGTTTCTGCATCTCTCTGTATGTTGGCTCTGTTTTATCCACCTCATAGAGGAGAACATGGATTTAGGCAACTTGAGGGTTACATCCTTCCAGTTTGTGATCAGAGAGGAAAAGAAGGCAGGCCTGTTAGCTTTTATGAGAAAATCCTAGGAAAGAACTCTGATTGGTTTGGGTGCCATGTGAACCCTGGTGCAGTGGTCGTGAGGTGTCTGAGGCACTATGACGGACTCAGCGTCACATGTGTGTGACCCTGTGGTCAAGGCTTTAGGGTCTCTCACCAGAAAAGGGGTGGGGAAAGGGGGGACAGAGTTTCTAAAAATAGCCACAACTGTAAATAGATAAACAAACATGTTGTTATTAAAAACAAAACAACAATAATATAGACACCATAGCTAGTCTAGTAAAGATAAACAGATAAAATGAGTAATCAAAAAGGGACTTAAACATAGATATCACGGAGAACAGAGATTATTAGGAGAATATTATTCGTAAAGCTGTGCTAGTATGTTTAATACCTTGATGAAATTCTTTTTTTTAGGATAATATAAATTATCAGCATATGCTCAAGAATCTTCTTGCATAGGTGAGTTCTTTCAAGTCTTCAAAGAAAATGATTCCCATGATATATAAACTGCTGGATAGAAGAGAATTTTATTTTATTTTACCAGACTAGCATGATCCTAAGGTAAAAAAAAGAATAAAACATCACCCAAGCAAGCAAACAAAAAACTATAGACTTAATTTAATGAGTGAATATGGGTACAAGAATACTAAGTATTAAATTTAAATGAAATCTAAGAATATATTTAAAGAATAAATGCTGTGTTCAGGTGAGCTTTATTCCAAATATGCGGATGTAGTCTAATATAAAGAAGTCTATTCATATATATTATTTATTTCATCCCATCAACAGGGTCAAAGGCAGCAAAAATTAGCATCTTATAGTTCAAATATAATCAAGTTGTGGTTATGCTTAAAACACAACCATGGTTTCCTATTGCTTTTACTATAAAGACAAAATTCCTTAGTACACAAGATCCTGTATGTAGTTTAATAACCATAATATTGCGCATGTCATTGTAGATTAATGATACCAAAATAAATTATTTTAAAAAAAGAATAATCAGTTTTGTAATCATAGCTATTATATATAACATTCTTTTTACATTGATTAAAATAGTAACATCATATTTAAAAAAAACACTGCCAAGGGAACACACATTTTATCTCATTATTTAACAATTGTCAATATGCATGATTCTCTCTGCAGGCTAATCTCCCCAGTGGTCTGACTGGAGATCTGTATTCCAGCCCCACTGGCCTCTTGAATTCTTCATGTGCACCATGCTTCCATGTATCACAGAGGCTTTACCCATGCTGTTCCCTCTACCTACAACACTCTTCCCTCCATTTTTGCTGAGGTAATGCCTCCTCTTCTTCAAATCTGATTTTACTCATTGCTTCCTCAAGGAACCTTTCCTTATGCCTTATCAGTCAAACCCTCCCTACTCCTGTGCTTTTCAAACTACAGTGATCACATGAAGCATTTGGAGATCCTGTTAAAATGTAGGTTCCTCTTTGGGAGGTCTAAAGGGGCTGGAGATTCTATTTCTAACAAGCTCCCAAGCAAGTGGATCATGGGCCACATATTGTCACCCTTTTCTTCTTAGCACCTGTTGTGGCTGTACTTTTATGTTCAGTATGTGATTATCTGATTCGTATCTGTGTCCTCTGCTAGACTCTAAATAAGCTTTATGAGGGCAGAGACCATGTCTGTTTTGCTCACTGTTGTGTCCAGTACACACCACAGGACCACACACATAGTAGGAGTTCAAAAAGTGTTTGCTGAATAAATGAGCATATGAGAAAATTGACATTATTTAGGGATATATTACAAGGGCATTTGATAAAAATATTTTTTGATAAAATTACCTGATAAATTAAGGCTAGAAAGTTCTCCTTGAATATGATAAGTATGTACTTCCAATATTAAAATGTATTATAAAGTTATGCCTTTATAAACATATAAAGTTATGATTTACTAAGTTATAATACATTAATTAATTTATTTTTTAAATTGATGTATAGTTGATAGACAATCTTATATTAGCTTCAAGTATATACATAATATAGTATTTCAACAGTTACCCATATTATTAAATCCTCATCTCCACTACTACAGCTGCTATCTGTCAACATAGGAAGATGTTACAGAATCATTGGTTATATTCTCCATGCTGTACCATCCCCAAGACCAACTTACATTATAATTGAGACTTTTTGTGCCCCTTTATCCCCCTCATGCTCCCCACTCACCTACCCGAACCCTCTCCCATGGTAACCACTAGTCACTTCTCAGTGTCTATGAGTCTACTATTTTATTCATTCTGGTTTGCTTTGTATTTATATGCCACAAATAAGTTACTTCCCTGAGCATAATGTCCTCTAGATCTTTCCATGTTGTCACAAATGGCAGGATTTCCTTCCTTTTTTATGGCTGAATAATATTCCATTGTGTATACCTACCACACATTCTTTATCCATTCATCTACTGGTAGACACTTATGTTACTTCCATAACATGGCTATTGTAAATAATGCTGAGGTAAACATAGGGGTGAATATGTCTTTTTGAATCAGGGATCTTGTTTTTGTCAGGTAAATTCCTAGGAGTGAAATTACTGGGTCAAATAGTATTTCTATTTTGAGTTTTTTGAGGAACCTCCATATTGCTTTCCACAATGGTTGAACTAATTTACATTACCATCAACAGTGTAGGAGGGTTCCCTTTTCTCCACATCCTCACCAACACTTGTTATATCTTGTCTTTTGGATAGCGGCCATTCTAACTGGTGTAAGGTGATATCTCATTGTGATTTTGATTTGTATTTCGGTGATGATTAGCAATGTGGAGCATCTTTTCATGTGCCTGTTGGCCATTTGTATTTCTTTTCAGGAGAAATATCTGTTCACGTCCTCTTCCATTTTTAAATGGGTTATTTGTTCTTTTGATGTTGAGACATGTGATTTCTTTATATATTTTGGATGTTAAACCCTTATCAGATAAATCATTTATGAATATATTCTCCCATACTGTAGGTTGCCCTTTTGTTCTGCTGGTGGTGTCCTTTTTTGTACAGAAGCTCTTTAGTTTGAAGAAGTCCCATTTGTTTATTTTTGTTTTGTCTTGCCCAAGATGTGTCCAGGAAAAAACTGCTCATGCTTATGTTCAAGAGAGTTTTGCCTATGTTTTTTTCTGTGAGTTTTATGGTTTCATGACTTTGCTCCATTTCAAGTTTACTTTTGTGTATGGAGTTAGACAATAATTCAGTTTCAGTCTCTTGCCTGTAGCTGTCCAGTTTTCCCAACACCAGTTATTGAAGAGGTTGTCTTTTCCCCATTGTATATTCATGGCTTCTTTATCATATATTAATTGACCATATATGTGTGGGTTTATATCTGGGCTCTCTATTCTTTTCTATTTACCTATGGGTCTGTTCTTGTGCCAGTACCATATTGTTTTGATTACTGTAGCTTTGTATTATATCTTGAAGTCATGGAGTATGGAGTATACTAGCCCCAGCTTTGTTCTTTTTTCTCAGAATTGCTTTGGCTATTCAGGGTCTTTTCTGGTTTCATATGAATTTTAGGATTATTTGCTGTAGTTGAAAAATGCTATTGGTATTTTGATAGGGATTGCATTGAATCTGCATGTTGTTTAACCATCTTGTGTTTGTAGGCTTTTTAATTTTCTTTGTGGAATTTATATCTAGTTTCATACCATTGTGCTTTGAGAAGTTGCTTGATACAATTTCAATCTTTTTTAATTTGTTGAGACTCTTCTTGTGGTCTAATATGTGAACTGTTGTGGAGAATGTTCCATATACACTTGAGAAAAATGTGTATCGTGCTGCTTTTGGGTGGAATGTTCTGTAGATAATCTGTTAAGTTCATCTGATTTAATGTAGTGTCCAGTGGCCCTATTTCCTTATTTTTTCTATCTGGTTGATCCATCTATTGTTGTGAGTGTGTGTTAAAGTATCCTAAAATGAATGTGTTGCAGTCTATTTCTCCCTTTAATTTTGTTAGCATTTGTTTTACATATTTAGGTGCTCCTGTGTTGAGTGCATAGATATTTATGCAAAAGGTTGTATCCTCTTGTTGGACTGACCCCTTATCATTATGTAATGTCCTTTGTCTCTTGTTACTTTCTTTGTCTTGAAGCCTATTTTGTCTGATGTAAGTACTGTTATAATAAGGCAATGTTATACAAACACAAGCACAGCTAAAATTAAAAGAAGTTTTGGAGTGGACTATTAGCAAAATATGACACAGTTCTGTCATTTGGTAATAATGTAACATCAGAAAATGAAAATGCAGTGTACAGGATTGCAGAGGGCTGCTTCTGCATGTCATGTCAGTCCAGGCTAAACACTCCAGTTCCTCTCCGAAATCTTCTAGTTTGAAGAACAGCATACATACATTTTCTTCTTTGGAGCCACCAGTATAAAGTTTTAATTCTCACATTATATAGTAGTTTTATCCTGACAATATCATAACTACACTGTTCATTTGTTAAGCTGTTAAATACTTTTCCTCTGAAAGAAATTTTCTTTTTGAACTAAATTTTTAATGATAATAAACTCAGGATGTGATTTTAGGATTTCCAATTGCATAGGACTGTAAACTGCATAAAGCCTTGTGTGCTACAGTGTATTGACTTTTAAAGGTATTTATGTGGATATTTTTGTATATAAGTCTTATATTTGTCATTAGAGAAGACCCTCACAGATAACCATCTCTTTGTTTTTACAAATGTAGCCTTAGAATTTAGTTTCGATAGGCCATTGGGAATGTTGTTTTATTTTTAATTAGGACTGGAGGTTTTAGGGGACTTAATTCACACTAGAAAGAATTTTGTGACTTCTCATTGTTAGCACTTAGAGGCTAAAATTTTGCAAATCACTTAAAAAATAGGTCATATAAGAATTCCAGTTTAATTCATGCTTGTTATAAAGTTGGGGTCCCTGAAATAAGCCTTTGGTAACTCGTGTTTTTGTGAGAATTTAAAAGAATGAGGTGCTTCTACTGGAGAAAAGTAAAACATAAATGTATAGTATAGGGGGAAAATACAGAAAAATTACTAAATCAAATGATCATTTTCCATTTTGAATTATTAATGGAGTAACTTTACTATTTGGTAACCCATACCCTCTGTCACTTAAAGTAAGCACAATTCTTGCTGGCTGTTGGCAAATTTGTCTCTGTGATTCTGTATTGCATGTCTAGGTGGTGAATAGGAACAGTCTGGTTCAGCTGCCCCACAGACTGAGCCTGTTCATTAGGGACAAGGGCTCAGTGAGCAGAGCTCACAAAGACAAGCTGGGGAATAAAGCAAAGAACTTGCAGCTGCTGATCTTCAGCCGCCTCACTTAAGGGGCCTCAGAGAAACAATTCAATCTGTCCAAATAGCGTGTTTTAAAAGACAATACAACACATCTGCCCACAAAATATACGTGGAGGACTGCTGGGAACTGTGAATTCCACCATGAAGAACCAAATTCTTAGGGTGCATTGGATTGTTATGTAAGGGATATGTGGAAAAATTTTGATGCAGATTTTTATATAGATTTGATATTTTAAAGTAATTTATCAAAATCGGAATCCTATCAAAATGTCTTCCTAATTCTATAGCTTACCTGAGAGTATTTGTATAACATTATATCCATGGCTTAAATTTAATAACTTTTAAAGACAATGGCAATAAAGAGCATATCTTGGCTTTTGGTTGTTTTTCACCTTAATTACTTTCCTCCGCTCTCCACTATTTGTGACATAAATTGCATAGAGAGAGACTGGATTATTAACCACTAAAATGTAGCCATTCAGGAGAGGGGAGAATATAATTTCCCCTCATCAAAACAGTATGATTCAGAATCCGGGTTAACAGAAAAACGTCCTTTATTTAATTATAGAACCATGCTTCATGTTTGAAGATCTCTCTGCTGTCATTGTCTTTTCTGAGGCTTCATAGATCTGATCATGCATCTGACCTTCCTGATTAAGATCAGCCTGGGGATAATTCCAGATTTTAGTCTTCAAATCTTATCTTGCTCAGAATGTGACAAATCCTTCTCTTCAGAGCAGTAATCCAACCAGTCCCTCATATCAGCTCTGGCTTAAACATGTGATCTCAAGGCCTCATTTCTGCTCTGCACCCTCAGTGTTTAACCATACCCTCATTCTCAATATGCCTGTAGTTTTTCAGGTGTTATGCCAGTTTGGAAGAAAACTTTAGAATCAAAATGTCAAATTGTTGCTGTTTGTTGCAAACATCTAATTTTATTGTTACCTCTGTTAATAGTATGAAAGAATACTCAATTTGCCTGAGTATTTTAGTTAATACCATAGGAAATCCAAGGATTCTCCCATTATTTACATATACTCCAAGAGCCAAATGAAATCCTTTGATTTCCAACATGTAGAAAACACTTTATAGGTTTCAACTCTATACACATAGGATGTGTTCAAGACTCAAGTGCCTTATTTATGAACTATTCCATTGGATCTCCTACACCTCTCATCCATAGATGTCTATCACTGAGGTCTGTATATTTTAGAAATTGGAATGTCAACATTATTCTTCTTGGAATAAATGAAGGGACTCTGTGGGTGTGAGTTGTGGCTGGTTGCTAAGAATATCTAATCAGGTTGCATTGCTATAGCAACAGTGTTGCTAGGGCTTTAAAGTTTCCCTGCAATCAGTTGGAATTCATAAGTGAAAGACATTGTTTATCTCAGTGGTATTTTAAAGTGATCTTTTAGGAACTGAGATCCCCAATGAACTACGCTCTAGTTGATGATTAGTTCAGAGTATATCATCTGTATTACCATAATTTAACAGTCTGTTGTTCAGTGTTTTGATTTTATAGGCACTGCCTAATTCAAGGTCATTTCCATCTGACTCTTCCAAGGGCTCATAAAGTAGCCAGACCATCAATCACCACACAATGGTTATTTCAAAAGTATCATTTCATATCTGTCCTACATTCTCATTTGAGGGCTCAAAAAACTATATTAGTGTTCAGATGTCTCTCTATGCCAAAATGAAAATAGCTTTATTTTTTCTAATTATAGTAGTATTACTTATTTAAAATGCATACATTTTAAAAAGCATAAAACAGATAGTTAAGATCGCCCAGAACTAACTACTACTTCACATCTTGTGTAAGAATCATGCATATTGACAATTGTTAAATAATGAGATAAAATGTGTGTTCCCTTGGCAGTGTTTTTTTTAAATATGATGTTACTATTTTAATCAATGTAAAAAGAATGTTATATATAATAGCTATGATTACAAAACTGATTATTCTTTTTTTAAAATAATTTATTTTGGTATCATTAATCTACAATGACATGCGCAATATTATGGTTATTAAACTACCCCCTTCATCAGGTCCCCCCCACCAACCCCATTACAGTCACTGTCCATCAGCATAGTGAGATGCCACAGAATCACTACTTGTCTTCTCTGAGTTGTACAGCCCTTCCCGTGCCCCCCCAACATTACATCTGCTAATCGTAATGCCCCTTTTCCCCCCTTATCCCACCCTTCCCACCCATCCTCCCCAGTCCCTTTCCCTTTGGTAACTATTAGTCTGTTCTTGGGTTCTGTGAGTCTGCTGCTGTTTTGTTCCTTCAGTTTTTTTCTTAGTTCTTATACTCCACATATGAGTGAAATTATTTGATACTTGTCTTTTTCGGCTCGGCTTATTTCACTGAGCATAATACCCTCTACTTCCAACCATGTTGTTGCAAGTGGTAGGATTTGTTTTCTTCTTATGGCTGTATAATATTCAATTGTGTATATGTACCACATCTTCTTTAGTCATTCTTCTACTGATGGACACTTAGGTTGCTTCCATTTCTTGGCTATTGTAAATAGTGCTGCAATAAACATAGGGGTGCATCTGTCTTTTTCAAATTGGGCTGCTGCATTCTTAGGGTAAATTCCTAGGAGTGGGATTCCTGGGTCAAATGGTATTTCTATTTTGAGTTTTTTGAGGAACCTCCATACTGCTTTCCACAATGGTTGAACTAATTTTCAGTCCCACCAGCAGCGTAGGAAGGTTCCCTTTTCTCCACATCCTCACCAACATTTGTTGTTGTTTGTGTTTTGGATGTTGGCCATCCTCACTGGTGTGAGGTGATATCTCATTGTGGTTTTAATCTGCATTTCTCTGATGATTAGCGATGTGGAGCATCTTTTCATGTGCCTGTTGGCCATCTGAATTTCTTCTTTGAGGAGTGTCTATTCATGTCCTCTGCCCATTTCTAAATTGTATTATTTGCTTTTTGTTTGTTGAGGTGCGTGGGTTCTTTATATATTTTGTATGTCAACTCCTTATCGGATACGTCATTTATGAATATATTGATGTCTTTTTGTTCTACTGATGGTGTCCTTTGCTGTACAGAAGCTTATCAGCTTGATATAGTCCCACTTGTTAATTTTTGCTTTTGTTTGCCTTGCGTGGGGAGATATGTTCATGAAGAAGTCGTTCATGTCTTTGTCCAAGAGATTTTTGCCTATGTTTTTTTCTAAGAGTTTTATGGTTTCATGACTTACATTCAGGTCTTTGATCCATTTTGAGCTTACCATTATGTATGGGGTTAAACAGTAGTCCAGTTTCATTCTCTTACATGTAGCTGTCCAGTTTTGCCAACACGAGCTGCTGAAGAGGCCGTCATCTCCCCATTGTATATCCAAGGCTCCTTTATCAAATATTAGTTGACTGTATATGTTTGGGTTAATGTTTGGATTTTCTATTCTGTTCCACTAGTCTGTGGATCTGTTTTTGTGCCAGTACCAAATTGTCTTGATTACTGTGGCTTTGTAGTAGAGCTTGAAGTCAGGGAGCGTAATTCCTCCTGTTTTATTCCTCCTTCTCAGGATTGCTTTGGCTATTAGGGGTCCTTTGTGGTTCCATATGAATTTTACAGTTATTTGTTCCAGCTCATTGAAGAAAGCTTTTGGTAGTTTGATAGGGATTGCATTGAATCTGTAGATTGCTTTAGGTAGTATAACCATTTTGACAATATTTATTCTTCCTAGCCAAGAGCATGGGATGCATTTCCATTTGTTAGTGTCCTCTTTAATTTCTCTTAGGAGTGTCTTGTAGTTTTCAGAGTACAGGTCTTTCACTTCCTTCGTTAGGTTTATTCCTAGGTATTTTATTCTTTTTGATGCAATTGTGAATGGAATTGTTTTCTGATTTCTCTTTCTGTTAGTTCATCATTAGTGTATAGGAAAGCAACAGATTTCTGTGTGTTAATTTTGTATCCTGCAACTTTGCTGAATTCAGATATTAGTTCTAGTAGTTTTGGAATGGAGTCTTTAGGGCTTTTTATGTACAATATCATGTCATCTGCAAATAGTGACAATTTGACTTCTTCTTTACCAATCTGCATGCCTTGTATGTCTTTGTTTTGTCTGATTGCCGTGGCTAAGACCTCCAGTACTATGTTGAATGACAGTGGAGAGAGTGGGCATCCTTGTCTTGTTCCTGATCTTAGATGAAAATCTTTCAGCCTCTCACTGTTCAGTATGATGTTAGCTGTGGGTTTGTCATATATGGCCTTTATGATGTTGAGGTACTTGCCCTCTATACCCATTTTGTTGAGAGTTTTAATCATGAATGGATGCTGAATTTTGTCAAATACTTTTTCAGCATCTATGGAGATGATCATGTGGTTTTTGTTCTTTTTGTTGATGTGGTGGATGATGTTGTTGGATTTTCGAATGTTGTACCATCCTTGCATCCCTGGGATGAATCCCACTTGATCATGGTGTATGATCCTCTTGATGTATTTTAAATTCGGTTTGCTGATATTTTGTTATGTATTTTGCATCTACGTTCATCAGGGATATTGGTCTGTAATTTTCTTTTTTGGTGAGGTCTTTGCCCAGTTTTGGTATTAGAGTGATGCTGGCTTCATAGAATGAGTTTGGAAGTATTCCCTCCTCTTCTATTTTTTTGAACATTTTAAGGAGAATTGGTGTTATTTCTTCTCTATATGTCTGGTAGAATTCAGAGGTGAAAACATCTGGCCCGGGCGTTTTGTTCTTGGGTAGTTTTTTGATTACCGATTCAATTTTGTTGCTGGTGATTGGTCTATTTAGTTTTTCTGTTTCTTGTTTGTTCAATCTTAGAAGGTTGTATTTTTCTAAGAAGTTGTCCATTTCTTCTAGGTTTTCCAGCTTGTTAGCATATAGATACTCATAATATTCTCTTATAATTCTTTGTACTTCTGTGGGATCCGTCGTTATTTTTCCTTTCTCATTTCTGATTCTGTTTATGTGTGTAGATTTTCTTTTGCTCTTAATGAGTCTGGCTAGGGGTTTATCTATTTTGTTTATTTTTTCAAAGAACCAACTCTTGGTTTCATTAATTTTTTCTATTGTTTTAATCTTCTCAATTTTATTTATTTCTTCTCTGATCTTTATTATGTCCCACCTTCTGGTGACTTTGGGCCTCATTTGCTCTTCTTTTCCCAATTTCAGTAATTGTGTCCTTAGACTATTCATTTGGGAATGTTCTTCCTTCTTTAAATAGGCCTGGATTGCAATACACTTTCCTCTTAGAACTGCCTTTGCTGTGTCCCACAGAAGTTGTGGCTTTGTGTTGTTGTTGTCATTAGTCTCCATATATTCTTTGATTTCTGTTTTGATTTGGTTGTTAACCCATTGATTAATTAGAAGAATGTGTTTAATTAGGAGAATGTTGTTAAGTCTCCATGTATTTGTGAGCCTTTTTGTTTTCTTTCTAAAATTTTTCTCTAGTTTTATACCTTGGTGATCTGAGAAGTTGGTTGGTAGAATTTCAACATTTTTGACTTTACTGAGGTTCTTTTTGAGGCCTAGTATGTGGTCTATTCTGGAAAATGTTCCATGTGCACTTGAGAAGAATGTGTATCCTGTTGCTTTTGGTTGTAGAGTTCTGTAGACGTCTGTTAGGTCCACCTGTTCTAGTGTGTTGTTCAGTGCCTCTGTGTCTTTACTTATTTTCTGTCTGGTTGATTTATACTTTGGAGTGAGTGGTGTGTTGAAGTCTCCTAAAATGAATGCATTGCATTTTATTTTCTCCTTTAATTCGGTTAGTATTTGTCTCACATATGCTGGCGCTCCTGTGTTGGGTGCATATATATTTATAATGGTTATATCTTCTTGTTGGACTGACCCCTTTATCCTTATGTAATGTCCTTCTTTATCTCTTGCTACTTTCTTCATTTTGAAATCTATTTTTGTCTGATACAAGTACTGCAACACCTGCTTTTTTCTCTTTGTTGTTTGCATGAAATATCTTTTTCCATCCCTTCACTTTTAGTCTGTGTATATCTTTGGATTTGAGGTGAGTGTCTTGTAAGCAGCATATAGATGGGTCTTGCTTTTTTATCCATTCTATTACTCTGTGTCTTTTGATTGGTGCATTCAGTCCATTTACATTTAGGGTGATTATTGATAGATATGTACTTATTGCTATTGCTGGCTTTAGATTCGTGGTTACCAAAGTTCAAGGGTTGCTTCTTTACTATCTAACAATCTAACTTAACTTTCTTGTTAAGTTATTGTAAACACAGTCTGATGTTTCTTTATTCCTCTCCCTTCTTATTCTTCCTCCTCCATTCTTTATATACTAGGTGTTTTATTCTTTGCCTTTAGTTAGTATTTGGATGGTCTGCTTTCTTTGCTATGATTTTATTTTCTCTCCTGACATCTTTTGAGCTTTAGGAGTGCTTCCCTCTAGAGCAGTCCATTTAAGATATCCTGTAGCGGTGGTTTATGGGAGTCGAACTGTCTCAGCTGTCGCTTGTCTGGAAATTGTTTAATCCCTCCATCATATTTAAATGATAATCGTGCTGGATACAATATTCTTGGTTCAAGTCCCTTCTGTTTCATTATGTTAAATATATCATGCCATTCTCTTCTGGCCTGTAAGGTTTGTGTTGAGAAGTCTGATGATTACCTGATGGGTTTTCCTTTGTAGGTGATCTTTTTTCTCTCTCTGGCTGCGTTTAATACTCTGTCCTTATCTTTGATCTTTGCCATTTTAATTATTATGTGTCTTGGTGTTGTCTTCCTTGGGTCCCTTGTGTTGGGAGATCTGTGGGCTTCCATGGACTGTGAGACTATTTCCTTCCCCAGCATGGGGAAGTTTTCAGCAACTTTTTCTTCAAAGACACTTTCTATTCCTTTTTCTCTCTCTTCTTCCTCTGGTACTCCTATAATGCGAATATTGTTCCGATTGGGTCGGTGACACAGTTCTCTTAATATTCTTTCATTCCTAGAGATCCTGTTATCTCTCTCTGCCTTAGCTTCTCTGTATTCCTCTTCTCTGATTTCTATTCCATTAACAGTCTCTTGCATCTTGTCCAGTCTGCTGCTAAGCCCGTTGATTGCTTATCTCATTTCTGTATTGTCTTTCCTCACTTCCCTCACTTCCTCCCTCAGCTTTTGCATATTTCTCTGTAGATCCATCAGTATGGTTTTGACTTTTATTCTGAATTCTTTTTCAGGAAGATTGTGCATTTCCATCCCTTTAGGCTCCCTGTCTTGTGTTGTCTGTGTCTGGTTGATCTTAGTCTGTACCATAGTCCTCTGTCTTTTCATGGCGATAGAAGTGGTCGCTGGTAGGTGCCAGGTATATCAGCTGGGCTGTTTAAGACTTAAAAAAAAAAGAAAGAAGAGAAAGAAAAGGAAGAAAAGAAAAGAGAAAAAAAAATCCCCCAAAACAAAAAGATGTCCACCGGAGTAGATTCTGTGAGGATGCTGTAGGTGGTGCTGTTGCTTCACTATTCCGCAGCTGCAGCTGTGTTGCTCCATAGGGCCCTTTGTAGTTCTGGCCTGTGTGGGAACTAATGGGAGGCTGCTGATCTCTTTGGACAGTCTCAGTGCGGCTACTTTTTCCCATTCACCAGCCAAGGGGTCCAAAATTCCCCAAGACTCCCAGCCTGCCGGGCTGAGTGTGCTGGGATGTTCCTGCTCCTCGGTTGGGCCCCTGTCTCTTTAAGACCACTAAAAAAAATGCGCGCTTTTCTTTTGTCCCGGGGAGCCGTCTGCAAGGACGTGGTGCGTTCCCCAGCTCAGATCCTGTACCCTCTGTCTCTCCAATCTCCGATACACCACGCGCTGTGTGTCAGTGCTCCCGGTGCAGATCATCAGGGCTGGTTATTTCGCGGGCCTGTACTTCCACTTCCTCCCGGCTCTGAATCCTCTCCTCCCGCTGGTGCACTACGTTAGGGGAGTGCTCGGGTCCCAGCGGGTCGCGGCTCCGTATCTCACCCGCCTCGTGGGGTGCCTAGTCCTCTCAAGTGTAGATGCAGGCTGGGTGCTTCCCTGCATCTTCTGGTCTCTCTTTTAGGAATAGTTATATTTGTTGTATTTTCATAAATATATAGTTTTAGGAGGAAATTTCCGCCGCCCTGCTACCCGGACCTCTCAGCAGTGTGTTTTATAAAAGGTAATTTTACATTGTTTTTAAAAACTGTTTCCATATTTGCTCTGTTATAGATTTGAACACTTTCCCCCCACCCCCACAAGTACACTTAACACACTGAAATGGGCAGGGATTAGTTTTAAAGTGAAAGCCTCTATGTTTACTAAATATCTACTCTGCCCTATTCCAAGACATATTCAAAATATTTGGTTTAATGATTTTGTTAATTGCCATCTTAATGAAACATAAAATCAGCATATTTTCTTGTTTTAGTTACTAAACTTTTGAATGAGGGAAAGAGATTGTGTGACTGTTTCATTTCAACTTTGACATTTAGAATTTGATTCAATTTAAGGAATTGAAGTAACTACATATTTTTAATAAGTTGAGCAGTGAAGCCTGCATGGCCAGCTGTAGGTTAGCTGAATATGGGGTTGAATGTGGCATGTGGCATGAAGTATAAGGAGCAATATCTGTCTGTGGTTTGTCATTTCACAGAGACCCAGAAATGAAAAATAAAATCCTTGAAGATTTCATAGGATGGCTGGTTGATCAATAAAGGCAGAGCCTCTTAATGGACCTAAGAGAGTGATAAGAGCCCACATTTTTCATGAACTAAGTATATGCCAGGCACTGTTATATGAGTTTTGTTAGTAATTCGCTTTAACTTTATGATACTATGTGAGGGCTCTATTGTTACTCTCATTCTACAGATAAGAATGCCAAGGCAGGGTAAAGTTGCATGGCAACTAAGTATCAGAGCCAAAAATCAATCCTGGGAGTGTATTTCTAGAGCCCTCTTTTAAAACCACTGTGCTTTGCTCTAGGGGATAGTGGCTGATTGTTTAGGCTAAACTGCTGGATTGGGGTGTTCATGGCTCATGACTTCACTGACAGTTTCGCTGGTCCAGAAACTTGCTTTTGTTTATGTTTTGTTGGTTCATCTGCAGGTACACTCTCTTTAGTAGTTTGCTCACAAAGAGGAAATGCACAGGGCATGGATTTATAAACTACTTAAATCATTTACAAAGGAAAGTCCAACTTTTTCAGAAATGTAGACTTGTCATCTCCACAGAGCATACCTAATTTTCTTTGCATAAATCTACTCAAGGAACCCAATTACAAATCAGAAAGTTTGAGTGAAAATGGAGCTAGAAGAAATATTTCTTGAAGTAAGGTTCTATTTCCATTGTATCTGATTTTCATTAATTCTAGGAATATATTGCTCTCAGGGAAAGAAAATATCATCTAAGATCAAAGCACTTGCTCTTCACAATAGTACTGGATATAAACTACCCAAGTTTTTGGTATTAACTGGCTCTTCTTCATGTATGAGCTCGCCTTATGTTATGATAAATGACAATTCACTTCTTCATTTGCTGGCTTCACTTCTTCATTTGAGGAAGTTAAGACAGTATTACAAAAGTGGTTTAGGACCATGGCTCCTGCATGCCAACTGACTGGGTTCAATCCTGACTTTGCCACTTAATAGCTGAGTGCCTTTGGGGAAATGTCTTGTGTGAGCCTCAGTTTTCTCATCTTTATAAATGGAAACAATAACTCTCTGCTATAGAGTAAGAGTGCCCCCACCCACCCAGATTCATGTGTTGAAACCTAATGCCTACGGAGATGGTGTTAGAAGGGGCCTTTGGGGAATGGTTAGGTTATGAGAGTGGAGCCCTCATGAATGGGACTAGTGCCCTAAGAGATCCCAGAGACCTGCCTTGCCTCTTCTGCCACCGAGGGTAGCATGAGACATCAGCAGCGGCAACCCCAAAGAGGGATCTCACCAGAATCCCACTGTGCTGGAACTCTGACCTTGGATTTCCCGCCTCCAGAATATGAGAAACAAATTTTTGTTTATAAGCCATCAAATATGTATTACTTTATTATAGCAGCTTGAGTGGACTGTCTCTAAAAGTTATTTCAAAGGTTAAATAAGAAAAAATATATACAGCACTTACTACTGTGCCAGTCACATAGAGCTTCTTAACACAAGAGAGCTGCTTCTCTTGTCATGTTGGTCAGATTTGGGAGATATCATTACTGTAAGCGGGGATCATATTACATTTTACTTATTGCTTATGGAGCAGGTTTAAAGAAATTGTTAAATTAGAAATAGCCCTGGCTCCTTATAGTATGTGACTTTTGGCAACCCCCAACCTCTTTTATGCCTAATTTCCTCTGTCTTTGAGGATAGAACAATACCTGATTTTCAAGGTTGTGATAAAATTTAAGGATAAGATGAGAATAGACTTAGCTCAGGACCCTGAATAAATAGTAATGACTTTTTTTATAGTGTGACTAGTTGACATTTCAAAGGGTCTTGTTTTCCTGAACGTATGCCTAATGTTGAGAACATCTAACCTGTAGTCCTTTATGTACTTTTTATTACATCTTCAGTTGTTGAACTAAACATTGTGATTTAATGTATTCATGAGGCCATTCATAACATTGGTATAGTAAGTTTCTGTTTTTGCACCCTGCAGTTTTTGTTGCCCTTAGTTCTACTTTATAAAAAATGAGAAGTATATTTGTTGAGGGATCACATTGAATTGTGTTCCATTTTCATTGCAAACTACTTGGTGTAATTATAATTGTTATGTAGAGTGCCATTTCACAAAAGAATTTACAAGTGACATGAAAACCTGACAGATTTTGAATTCCCAATTGTGTATATTTTCTTTGGTCATGTTTTTGACTTTCATGAATTTTTGCTCATTTAATTTCCTAGAGAGTTGAGGACAATTCAATATAAATTTAAACAGTTTTGCTCAAGATTTGAGGAATAGCATCTTGTACATTTGGGGAGACAAGCAGATGATTAATTAGGAGAGAGTGATATGGCCTGTAAAGGCCAATATTAGGAAAACACACACAAACTTAAGAACAAAGATGTCCAAGCATTCAAGAGAATCATCAGAGAAAATTCTCCTTGTGTAGCTTTGTTTTTTCCAAATTTCCTAGTAGATGGCATGTCTTCTGTCATTGTGGACATTTAGGGAGAGGCCAAGAGGTCTTAGAGAAATAGAAGCCTCATCTGGTATGTATGTGGTCTTTGATGGACACTTTTATTGTCCAGGAAGCAGAAACTCTTGTTTCTTCATCCACCAAGTTTCTGCGCAACAACTCATAATTCATATGCCAAGTGGGGATGCAAGACAGTTTTGGTGGAATGGGAAATTGTCACGTTGTTTCTGACAACTGCCCATTCCATTTTCAGCTCTCCATCCATCTCCCGGGGCTCTTCCTTCAGTCTCACCTTCTTCGCTGAAGGGCATCTTGGCCCAAAGGCTAAGATACTAATGAAGTCACGGGCTGCTAGTGTGTGACCTCCCTTCGCCTGCTGGGCCATCTTGCCCACTGTAGGGTTTGTGCTATTTAAAAAGGCTGCCTTTAAGACCCAAAGTAATGAAAAATTGTCCAATAGGAAAAATGGGTCCAAGGTAGCAATGAGGAAAGGAAGCTGATTCTAGTTTTGCAGAGACCACCTACGTATTCTGCCAGAGAGACTGGGCATGGAGAGGTGGTGGGGAGAGAGTGGGGATGAGGGTATTAGAGAGCCTACTTTAATGCTGCTCTCACTCCCTGCCCTGCTGAGCCTGTGGCTCGGAAGAGTGTGGGTTCTGCCTGACCTGACTGCCCTACCAAATATCAACTTGGAGGGCTTGGAGGCCATGTGTCCATATCCCAAGCCTGACTTCTCTTCTAGCAGGTGAACAAGAATTATCATTAGCAATCTCTGCATCCCCTTCACTTCATTTCCAAGCAAGTGACACATTTAGAAACATGACACACACTTCTGAAAAAGTTGTGGGCACCTAGAATAAATAAATAAGCTCTTGATATAATAAACCAACAAACAGCTCTTAATTTTGAATTTGTGTCCCAGATGGTTTTGTAGCTGATTTTGGATTCTGTGCATGCTGCTGGATTTTCTTTTGCAAGGGTTTATCATTCTGTTTCATTTAGTTAAATGTTAAACTAATTTCATATTCCTTGAGTATGTTATATAGCTTAAAATTTCCCAACCACCCATGTCACTTTTAAGAAATGTCTGAGGTATGTGGAAACTCTGACTTGCTCAGTTTTCTATTATGTGGAGAACATTATGATTGACAATATGGGCTCTGAAAAAAAAATAGAAAAGAAACAGAGTGTAGCCCAGTGTGCTGCGTGTAAAACATAGTAGTCTTTGATCTTTTTAAAGAGAAGGTTCTGCAAGATTGAAGCCTCACTATGGCTGTCACAGGAAAGGCAAACCAACATTGCAGAAATTAGAATGATAATACATTTTTGAAGACTCTACATTTAGTTAATGGACTCTCTTCATGAAGTATGCTGCAACTATAAATCTTTTAGAAACCTGCATTATTTCCATCCCATCCAAACCTTGGATTTGCATCTGTTATGATCATGTAGATTTTCATACGGACCTTTAATGCTCCAGTTGTTTGAAGTGCCCTTGAAAATGAATTAGAAAAATGTGGCTAGCAAAGGCTGAATTTTAGCTGCAGCACTCAGTTTTTGTGGAAGTCCCTGTTAGCTAGACACTCTGAGCTGATGGTATATGATGCAGTGAAATCTGTATCAATTGCTCTGAAAAACTTACTCTCCTTGCCATCTTTCCAGTGTCAAATGACCCGTCAGACCTGATCCTCATGTTGAAAACAGTCATTTTCCAAATAATTGGATGTGGTGGTTGTAGGAGGAAAGGGCTGCTGAGGCCCTCCTTATGTGGATTTAATGGGATACAAAGAAGAAAAGTTCAAAGTAACACGTGTGAAAACAATGGGAATTTATTGCAATTCTCAATGCTGTTTCCCTTGAAAACAAGATGAAATGTTTAGTGCATTAGATTTTCAAAGAGTGCTTTAGTTGTCAGTCAGTCTTGATGTCTGTGTGTTCACATTGATGAGACCAGGGTTCTGTAGCTGGAGGCAACTGGCTGAAGTTAATGATATACAACACAGGCAACTTGACAGCAAGTCATTTTACAAAGCTAGTGGTTTTGACTTGGAGAAAATGTGAAGTTAAGTGTACCTTGGATTATGAGCCATACTTTGAGGGATATCAATCACTGACCATCAATCAAAACACCAACTTACAATTAAAATGCATGGTTTTACTTTGGTAGAAAAATCTCTAAGGAACCATTGTGTTAAGAATCTATGTCATAGGAGTAGATTAGGATAAAGCCTGTGAATGGAAGAGAATTTTAATCATTCTTCAAGCACTTGCACACAAAGTGGTAAGTGAAATAATTTTTTAAGGCCACAGCCAGGGCTAACCAAGGCAACACTGTAAGGAATATATCAGTTCTAGCATCAGCTTGGTTTCCCTCCTGTTTCCCCACGGAAGTGCAGGCGCCTGAGGCATGGGTGGTGCTTCTCCAGGTGTCCATCCTGTTTCAGTGACCAATAGGCAACTGCATCCTTTTAGATCATCCTGCAGGGCTAACTGGAGGCTGGCACCACTCTTCCTCTCCCCATTCCCTTGGGATGTGAATGAACAGAGTTTGGTTGGTGATCCTTACAAGGTTATCAATTCCTTGTGTTAATTCTATAATTCTCTGTGATTATGGATTATTTCTTTTATCTAAGATGACACATAAATCTAAAGTGAAGCTGAATATCCTAAAATAATTAGCTTATCCTCAGATTAACCAACTGAGGGGAGCTACATGTCTTCCTCACTCTTGAGCATTTATAATAAGATTTCAAAGCTTCTTATTTAAGGTAGCAATTAAAGATATGTGTACATACTTGAATATACTGCCAGGAGGTTTAAAAAATTTTTTAATATCTCCAGTTAAAAATACTTTGTATTCCGACTTCCGGGAAGATGGCGGTGTGAGCAGGGCGGCAGAAATCTCCTCCCAACACTATATTTATCTACGAAAACACAGAAAATACATCTATTCCTAAAAGAGAGACGAGAATACACAGGAAAGCGCACAGCGTGCAGCTACACCCGAGAGGACTCGGCACCCCAAGAGGCGGGTAAGATACGGAGCCGCGACCCGGCGGGACCCGAGCCCTCCCCCACCCCAGCGCACCGGCGGGAGGAGAGGATTCAGAGCCGGGAGGGAGTGGAAGCACCCCGCGAAGTAGCCAGCCCCGGGTGATCTGCGCGGGGAGCGCTGACCCACATTGTGCAGTGCAGCGGAGATTGGGGAGACAGAGGGGCAGGATCTGAGCGGGGAACGCGCCAGGGTGCTTGCAGCCGGCTCCCAGGAAGGAAAAAAAAAAAAGGGCGCGCTTTCTTCGGCGGTCTTAAAGAGACAGGAGCCCAGCGGAGGAGCCGGATCGCCCCAGCACACTCAGCCCAGCAGGCTGGGAGTCCGGGGGAGTTTCAGACGCCTTAGCTGGCGACTGAGGAAGCGTAGCCATACTTAACACTTCTCACTGAGATCAACAGCCTCCTATTCGTTCCCACACCTGCCCGAGCGACAAAGGGCCCTGCGGAGCGGCACAGTCACAGCTGTGGAATAGTGGGGCAATAGCGCCACCTAGAGCATTCCCACAGAATCTACATCCGGTGGGCATTTTTTTTTTTTGTTTCTTTTGCTTTGTTTTGTTTTTGTCTTTTTTTTCTTTTTTTCTCTATTTTATTCTCTTTTTTTTTTCTTCTCTTTAAAGTCTTAAAGAGCCCAGGTGACATACGTGGCAACTATCAGTGACCAAATTATACAGTCATGAAAAGACAGAGGAATATGGTTCAGACCAAAATCAACCAGACAACCCCAGAGAGGGAGTCGGAAGGGATGGAAATGCACAGCCTCCCTGAAAAAGAATTCAGAATAAAAGTCATAACCATGCTGATGGACCTACAGAGAAATGTGCAAGAGCTCAGGGAGGAGGTGAGGGAACTGAGGAAAGACAATGCAGAAATCAG